>CAEGAG010045513.1:0-79198 GCA_903067065.1 Brachyrhaphis terrabensis
GCCCTGTTAGTGCTGTGCTACCGTGTTGCTGCTGTGTTACTGCCGCGTCACAGGCACTGTTTGGAAAAAAAAGCTAAGGTATATTACTAAAACTTTGAAAACTCTTTCTGTGTACCGTCTGTATGTAGGCACATGCGGCTTATAGACAGGTGCGGCTTATGTATGTACAAAATGGGTTTTCCTTTAAGAATGCGCTGGGTGCGGCTTATAATCAGGTGCGCTCTATAGTCCGGAAAATATGGTACTATAAAAATCTTGTTTGTTGTACATTTATCTTTTCCTGAATGCTCTTAAGTCAGTTATTTTGCGAGTTGCCAGAGAAAGTGGACGAAATATAGCTTTTCTCCAGCTTTATGGAGGTCAGAGTAACACATCACTGAGCAAGTAGATCACATCATACTTTTTCATTTTCAATTGCCGTTGGTAACATTTGTTATTAATTCTGACATTTTTTGACAGGTTTGGAGTCAAACATTTACCTTTCCATGGTTAATCTTCATGTGAGAAATGTAGGACTCTCTTTCGCCAAAGCACTGTAGACACTCGCTGCATGTCCACCCCCGAGGCTTAACGCGAGATTTGGCGTCCTGCTCTGACTTCTTCCTTGGACTGTCTGTGTTTTTACGAGTGATGTGACTCTTCTCCTCCTGGACAGAATGAGACTCTGGGAAGCAATCCAGCCCTTCTTTTTCTTTACTGTCCTTTTCTGCCTCTGCCGTCATATTTCCTACATGCACGGTCTGTCAGATGACAAACATACAGAGGAAAGCACTCATTATAGTTAAAGACACCATACCTTATACTTTATAATGAATTAAGCTAAAAGAAAATTGTCACAAAATGCTTGTTTGAATAAAATCAGTAGTGTAACAAGACAGAACACCTGCAACTTGTGATCAAATTTCTCACTCCTTAGTACAACTTACAATATTTAAAAAGGTACAAAATTTTTGGAAGTTAAAAAACCCCCAATTTTATAAAGGAAAAATGATTGCAAATTCAAAACAATAATAAGCAATATATTTGGAACCAACCTTGAAGTGCTGCATCAACAGCCGCTTTTGTGGAAACACAGAGTTGCATTCTGGACACTTAAACACACATGTAACTCGCTTGTTGGCGTTTTCATGAAAATGTTGAAAAAAGTTGTGTTTTTTATTGAAAAGTGCCTTGCAGGAACACTTAAATACCAACCTGCAAAAATTACAAAAGAATAAACGTGTTGATAACTCTTAAAATGAAAAGTGCAACTTAGAACTGTGAGACCATTTGCAGTTAACTTACTGAGGGGTTTGCTTGCTAGATTTATGTTTATTTTTTAAATGTACTTCACAGCCGTCCGAGGTCTTGAAGGCAACTGGACAGACTGAACACTTGTACAAGACCTCACAGTGTTTCTCCTCAACGTGAGTCTTTTGTCCTAAAAGGGTTCTGAAAACCATGTCACAGTGAAGACATCTGGAAGAAAATATATTAAGAAACACTGTTATAACACCTTACTGTGAATTTTAAAAACTACTGTTTCTTTAGCCTACTTACTTGTACCAAGATTTGCGAGCATAATGCAGACAGTTCTCCTTGACATGCTTCTGGATGTCAGCAGATCGACTCAGGGCGCCGCACTCAGGACAGCAGTAGGGGGACTTGTGGGCATGGAGGCGCTGGTGAGTTCTGAAGCTGCACTTGTTTGGCAACAACATTGAGCAAACTTTACAAATCTGTTGTAATAAAAGACAGGGAAAAAGAGCATAAAATGTATTCAAATTGTAAACATAAAGAATAAATACTTCAACGTTATGGAATAGGTTTGTGATTTACTTTCTTTTCCAATTACAGGAGCTGAACATACACATAACTCCTGTCTGTGATGCAGCTTAACCACAAAATGTCTTTAAATGCCGACTATCACCACAGAATATGAACAAACTGAGTACCGCAATCAAGGTCTGTCAAAGTTTGAAAAAGATACAGTTTCAATGACTGCCTGGAGTTTTGTACAAAGCAGAGAAGTGCCATAATATTGCTTCCCAAAAGCAGCTACATACAGCTGGTTAGCTGTCTGAAAAAAAACTATTATCCTTTCCCCACTCTTACAATGAACAGAAATTCTTCAGAAAATATTGCTGGTCCTGGAAACTATTGACTAAATGGGCAACATCCTTATTAAGCTGATGGTTTTTTATAATTGCTACTATTAGCAAGGGATGAGCAATATATCACTTAAGCTGCTAATTGCAGGCTGTAACCAAACAGATGGCCCGATTAATTAAAGTGAATTTGTTATACTTGTGTAACAAAATGGTAAAAAGAGCATTTTTACTCTTTTTATGTGCCTTTTTTATGGCACATAAAATGTGCCATAAAAAAGGTTAGTTCAAAGCTACTGTTAATCTAAATATTAATCTTTGTCTGAGTTTACATCAAAATAATAAATAAATGGTAAATAAACTGTCCGCAGCAGGAATAATTGCTTCAGTTTTAAATATAAGCACTTACATCATATTATACTGTACATTTTGTTTTAATTTTTTGCATTAACATTTTTTATAACATCAAATTTTAGTATTTTTACTCAAGGCCATCACAAGGGAAGGTTTCACTCTGACTCATGCCTTCCATAGATGAATGACTCCATTGTACTAAGCAGGTTGGCGCTGTATTTGAACATCTACCGTAGATCTAAAATCTAGTTCTGCCTTCAAAACTTGATCACATTATTGTTTCCTTTTTTCTTGATTTAATCCACACTAACAAAGATGCAAAGTACATTTTCCACCCCATTTACTCACCAACCCTTCCACATCTTCTGACATCTTCTGGTAATGACCTGCAAGCGCTTTGTAGTCTGGCAACTGCTTGTTGCACTCCAGACAACGGAACCTGTTGCGAATCACACTGTCTGGGTATAAGGGCATGACGGGTTCACTGACTGGTGAAACTAATGTCGAGGGGTGTGGGCCCATGTTCGTCGACTCAGAGCTCAGAGGTACAAACATCTGCTCCTCTGATATAGGTTTCAGATGGAGCTGCGTGCACTGCATCACGCTGCCGTTGCTTTTGTGCTCCCGTGCATGTGCCAACAGGGCGCACTTGTTAAAGAAAACCAGGGTCTTTGCGCAGTGTGTACATCCTACTTCGATCTGGACACTCCTCCTGTTGTAATGAAATGCCAGACTCCTCTCGACGCCAAACGAATCCCCGCACTCGAGGCAGCAATATCCGTGAGGCGGAAGCTTGATGTTGCACTCTGGAGGGGGGCTCAGGTTAGGCACGTATACAGGCACTGGGTTGGCACTTGTCAAAAGCCTGTTCAGGGTTCCTGCAGCTGTGTTCGGGGCAGATGAACGGGGCAAAGGCGTGGCTGTTTTGACTTGATGCACCAGAGGGACAGTGCTGCAAACTGAGGAGGAAAGAATGTGTTGACTTTGTTGATGGGACGAGGGCCGGGCAGCAACTGAAGCAGCAACGCTGTGAGGGACCAAATTTAGACTTGCTAAGTGCATTGCTTTTGGAAGGAAGTTTGTGTTTGATGTGTGACCTGTCGTAGATGAAACTCTCTTTGGTTTCTGCACATCGTGTGCAACAGATCGTTGGACAGCGCGACTACCCCTTTGTAACCCTGTCCTAAAACCTCTCGAGTTTTCCTCAGACCTTCTGGGCATTTTGGGTGAAGACGTGCATGCTGGGTTACTCCCGGGACTGCAATCAACAGCTTGAGATTGACGAGGGGACACGTTGCAGTAGGAATCTTCACTGATCATACTCTGCGATGGCGAAGATTCATAAGCAGAATGAATCTCGTCTGTTTCGGAGTCCGGCAGCACACTGGTCACTGTGCGTTTGATCTGACCAGAAGTGGTTTTAATAGTCTTAATTCTGACCCTGGGTATGGCTGGGGATGAAACAGATGCCACTGCAGGGGATGTTTTACCGCTACTGTCACTGCAGAGGCTTACAGGGCTATCAGAGGGTTTCATTAACCGTTTCACTACTTCATTCGGACTCCTGGGGCTTCTTGGGGATATGGGTGCCATGTTATTAGCTTTAACGCCATCGCTGTGCGATGCTGATGATTCTGTGGAATCAGTTTTCTCAATGGGATCCTTTATAGTTTTTGGAGCAATTGGAGCATCACTAGACAAGGGCAATTTAGATGTCTGAAATTTGGCAGATGAATAAGAGTTGGTAACATCCTCTGTGTTTTGGGATTCTGTCTCTTTAAAGTTCTGCTCACTGCTTAAAGAGGTAAATGGACAACATGCTCTAGTGGTTTTCTCTGTTTCACCTCTGATATTGCTATCAGAGGGATGATCGTTGCTTCTGCCATTTTCTGGTGTGCTCTCTTTAGTGTTCTTGGGAGACGCATCGAACAAAAAAATACCTAATTTTTGTTCCCTGTCTGGAACTAAAGGTTCCACCAAAACCCGAGCTTCTAGACAACAAGGCCCCTCTTGTTTTGAAACCTTTTGGTTTTTGCTATACAATGCCTCTGTCTGAGGACTGTAGGGGGGACTAAAATGGGAAAGCGATGGAGAAAATACTGCTGTTTCATCAAGTTTCTGCTGAAGGGGAATTTCTCCAGGAAGTTCTGTTGAACCCTCGCCATTCAAATCAGCCTGAAATGAATTAGAAAAACTTGTGCTGGATGGTTCTACAGGCTTAACGCAGGCCTCCTGTCCCTTGAATCCATTCTGCAACGCTGGAGCTGAATGAACCCTGTCACTGAAACCTTCAAGTGACTCTTGTCGACTTGTATTTTTCACTATAACACTAACAAGAGGAATATCTGCTGTTGTGGCAGCTGGGTTACTGAGTAAGCTGTCATCCAGACAGATTACTGAGTGTTTTAGTTGATTATCTATCTCCTCGTGGCTTTCCTGGATGGCTTCTTTAGAATCCAGTCCAGTGGCATCTGGGATGTCAAAGGCTGCCAGAAGGTCATCAAAATCTGGGGTTTTCATGTCACCCATGTCTCTGCATTCTCATAAACCTATGGAAGACATACAAAATTTGCACTAAATTACAATCCAAGACTCATTCCATTTTCACAATGGTTTCAGCTTACAACACTCCAAAAATACAACTTGTCTTAAAGGTTAAAAACAACTCCATTGCTAATATTAGCATTAGCTACAAAGCCAAAACGTCTAGGTAAGTTATCTTTTAAATGTAAGATGCATTAGCGCAAAATACATTCCGAAAGCATTAAAAAATGACAGCAAGATTGGGGCAAAAATGCATAGGCTGCGAAGTGAGTTGGCTAACATAGTACCTAGCTAAAATGTATCGGAGCCAGGCTAGCTAGCCAACAACAACATGCTAAAGCGAAAACATTTAAGCTAAGCAGTTAAATACTTTACTTATTTATAAAAATCACGCTTACCATTTGATACTCGTGTGCCCAACGATCTAGAATGCTGTTATATAGCAACTTAAATATAGTACAAAGTTCATACTGCTGTAGGGTATTGTAGCTAAGCTATGCTAAACGCTGCTAACGTCAACTTGGTTTTCCTTTTTCCGTCTTGGGTGATTCAAACCCTCATCGCTGTCTTACAGGCAAAACGAGAAACCTGCTGCCACAATGAAGGAGAAGAGTTGGCTGGGAAATCAATGACCTTCTTCCTTCCCCTCAAGCGCTGAAACACACAATAGTAGTTCTCAAATATTAGGTAGGTAAGCGTAAATAAATTTCAAACCTGGATACAAACAACCGTCAGGTGACTCTGAATGGCTGCCAAAGGAAGCTTTCAAATACAACATGATTGACTAAAATTTGTGTTTTACACATTAAGCATGTGACTTTCCCCCTTTTTTTAAGGCTTTACTATGCATTTCTATAAGAAGGATTATTTCATCAGAAATGTATTCCTTCAGTAACAAGCAGAATACTTGGGGGGAAAAGGTGGACCCTTCAGGTTGTGAATGAGTCTCTCCTTAAAACAGTAGTGTTTTAGTAGCTGCATCTTCTTTAAGAGATGGACTTGGAAATGAATTAGACAGACTGAGGCTTTGTCTGCCATATTGTTATTGCTGCTCTGATCTGTGTTGGTGAAGAAAGAGTTCTGTCACAAAGCTAAGCTATTAATTTATGTTTATGTTTAATTTCCCACCCTCACCTATACTCAACAAATATATAGTGATTATGACTGAAATTAGAACTTGGAAACAAATGGCTGAAATCAGTTTCCTAAGCAGTGTGGTTGGACTCAATGCTTGATTTGAAACAAGCATAGGACAGAGGAAACATGTGTATGTATAACCAAGAACAAAATAATTAGTTTACCACTGCTTTTCTGTTTGAAGAGGAGTAGGAAGAAGTGAACACTTATTTAGTCCCGCCCTTTATCTAAATTAAATGAAATATATTACTTACCAACTCAATAATTATCAAAAATTTGTAATTGAAACCAAGTTATAATGTTAGTGTGCCTGTTCAATATACTGTACTAAAGAGTCAACAAATAAATTATATTACATATACAAAATAGTTGCAAACTAACTCATCACAAGACAAGACAATCTACTGATAATATTAATACTAATAATGACTTTGTAAATAACAACTAGACATGCAGCATCAGAATGTTATTAACTCCTTGCCAATGTACATTTATAAATTCTTCTTAATCGATGTTATGTAACAATAAGTAAAATTTAAAAAGACCCAGGAGCAACTCTAGAACTCCCTGAAGGAACTCAATATCACCTTTTATATTATACCTTAGGATCCCTCAGTTTGAACTATAACAACAGGGATATCTGTCTGTTACCTTCACAATCCAAGAAGACGATCCAAGATTAATGGATAATGGTTTAATATAGCAGAATACCTTTTTTTATTCTTGAATTTAACTGACTTGAGAAATCTTTGCATTTTGACCAAGGTACCGGTAAGACAAAACCTGCAAGACATAACTGAGGGAATGATTAACAACGTGTTCTCCTTCCCGCTAGTCACAGTGGTTAGAGCAGAAACACCACAACAAGTCTAATTCCTTGGAATCAGACGAAACAAGATACACACTATGGGAAAAATACACTGCTTGCAAAAGCAGTGTAGCCACTTTTTTATGACATTAGGCCTATATTACAAATAAAGTAATTAATAGTAAAGTACTATCTTAATTTTGTCTTATTTGGTTTAGTGTCTCATCTCTTTCTGTGTCCAGTGCTCAGCAGATCATTGACTTGAGTATTTACAGTTTCAAATTGTTTGTAGCTACATAATTTAGCAGAAATAATGAAAAAGATTATTTAAAGTTACTGGACCTGAGTTTAATGGTTCTGTTGCTGAAACCTTTAACGGATCATTAAGCTCATGTAATAGGTTTAAGCATTTCAAAGGCTCTCCAAATATTAATCAGACACAGCTAAGTGGCACTTTCTAAGCATCGACAATCATTTCATATATTCTTCCAGACAGGCATGTGCCCACATTGAGTGTTATGAACCATGGTATAGCTGCATTTTGCAACAAAACAGAATTTTATGTGGCGTAATAATGTTTTAGAACAGTTTAGAAACAATAAACAGCTACACTACCTTGAAAAAATGTTCACACATGTTGAACTTTTTTTTATTTTATTTATTTTGCTAATTAACAGCTACAAACCTTTACTGTGTTTTTATGTGATGGACCTACAAAAAGTAGCACTCAATTGTCAAGTGGAAGGAATGTTTTTGTAACTTTTATTTATTTATTTTTTGACCAAAATTGTTCTGCAAAATTTACAGAGAATAACAATCTGAAAAGCGTGGTGTGAAGTTGTATTCAGATCCTTGTTGCAATAGTCTTGCTACTTTAATCACTGCTGCGAATTCTTTAAGGTATGTCTTTACTGGCTTTGTTCTTCTAAAGGCTGACATTCTTTTCCAAAATAGCTCAAGCTCAGACGGATTGAACACAGGATGTCAGTAAACATCCATCTTTACCTTAAAAACTCTCAGTCAGATTTTGGTTGAGGTCATTCTAACACAAAAATATGCATCGATCCAGTGGTTCCCAAAGATCCCCCCCCTGCCCCCCAGAAAAAAGAAAAAAGAAAAAAAAGAATCAACTGAAAAAAAAAGAACGCATCGTTCAACCAGACATAAACCTATACACATATTTTGTTTTCAAACTCCACTGAAGTTTATTTCACACTTTAGGTTGCAACAAAACACACTACAAACCATCTTTATAGTGAAACACTTTTGTGTAAATGCTTTTTTTTTTTCATTCATCCATACCGCTTCCCACACCCCCTCTGCAATGGCACTGCGTTCCCCTTAGGGGGCGCGCCCCACACTTTGGGAACCACTGCATTGATCAACCATTACATTGTAGCACTGGCTGCATGTTTAGAGTTGTTGTCCTGCTGGTGGATGAATATCTATCCCAGTCTCAAGTCTATAATATGTGTTCCTCATCAAGCTTAGCACTTGTTTAGTTCCATCCATTTTCTGTTTCCCTCTCACTAAGAAAAAACATCCACAGCAAGATGCTGCCACTACCATGTTTCACATGGGGCATGGTGTGCTCAAGTTAGTTTTCCATCAATCAATCAAATCTCTGAAGTACTGAAGTAAAATTACCACTACATTATTTTATAAGTAGGCGAAATAAAACAACTGTAGAATAAAGTGTAAAAGAGGCTCAATACAAATGCATGCCACACCTTTCAGATTTTTACTTTGGGAGTACCTTCCATCCACGTCACAGACTTGTATTATTTTTGAATGACTACAAAAACTCATAATAAAATACACTGAAGTTTATGATTGTTAACATATGAAAAAAATTAAAGCATGCTGAAGGTTTGTTACAGACTGCTGCAATTTATTCAAGTCAGCAGACAAGTAATGTTGCTAATTATTGTTTCAGTCATTTCATTCCAGTTTTTTCAATTTTTACCTGTTTACCTTATTATGTATGGTTTTGTTATAGAGTGCAGATACACTTGAATCACATACTTCCAATAATCTTCTGACATTTCCTAAAAATAGGCAAGTAAATGTTTCTTATGTTGTATTCCAGGTAATAAAATTTCAATAGTTTTTTTTAAGAACCTAATGGCATTTATACTCTTTTTATCACCCAAAAAGTCTTTACAGTCAATAGTGTGTCTTGGGTGTATCCCTTCAAACTACTCCTTCAAAACTAATCAACCAACAAATAACAACTTTCCATGATTCATCATTTACTTTTCATCTTATCATTTGTTGTTTTAGCAATTTGGCAAGTTAAAAACACTGTCAGCATGATGTGTAATCATGTGTTGCTTTGTAAGCTCCATTCTGTCATTTTCGCCAAGTGACGCTGATTCCAACCTCTGACTTGGACCTCCTAAAAAAGCAGTAAAAAAAAGGAGAAAAGAAATCATGTCTGTTAATTAATGATAGCATGCATCCAGGGCAGAGTATATTTCCTGGAGGTGTGTTTTACAGATCAGTATTTGACAGCTCGGATTGGGAGCACACAGAATAAGTAAGCCATTAGCTCTGCATTTCTTTGAATTAAACTATGTATTTCGAAGTATTTTCACCTGGCTTTTTTGGGTTGTATGATAACCCTAAGGACTTTGTAGGCTTTATTTTGAAACTGCTTTATCTTGTAGAGTTCACAGAGGCTCAGCCTAAAACAAAGCATTTGTGTGTGTTCAAGTTGAAGCTGCTTTTCACACCGGCTGCTGGGTAGAAGTAAACAAAGATTCTTTTTTTCAGTGGACGAAAACAGTGTCAAGCTTAAAAATCTAAGCCAAAACCCTGAAAATGGCATCGACAACCAGGCTTTTGAAGCTTGGGTAAGTATTTATTTCAATATCAGTCAAAGAAAGTAACACCGTATTCCTTTTGCTTTCATAAAATGCCTTTATCTTGCTAGGAGGAGAAAACTACTGACACAAACAGCATCAAAAGTCAGCCTGTAAAATCAGGAAAGAAACTAGGATCATACCTCAGGTTTGTCCGATTATGAAATTTTAAGTTTTGTGTTGCAAAAATAGAAACTGGTTTATAATTAGTGAGTCCTCCTGGATGTAAATGTTTATTATGCCTACGAAGTCTAGTTTACACCTTTAGCACATGGCTAACTGTATAAAAAAATCTGCACAGCTTTTCTGCACTCCTATTGCCTCATTCAACATGAAGTGTTAATTGCAGTACATCCAAATCACAAAAACTTCAATCACTGAAGAAAGCATTAAAGAAAATGAAACTTGCTTGTATTTTTAGTTTGTTTATTTGTTTAATCTTTCAGTAAGATTTCCAAGCCATTTAATGCCACAGAACGTTACATCAAGGATCACTCCAAAATCTTTAAGTACATTGTGCTGGGCATACTCGGAGCAGGTAATAAACAAAGTCTATTCATTTAGCAGAGATTTATTCAGTAAGACTGTGATAAAAGTACCATTGGTGGAACTGGTTCTGCCTAACACAACAAACTAAATAATTCCAAGTCCTGCTATTGTACTTTTTAAAAATATTTAGTAGTTCGGTGGTATTTGGAATCACTGATGTGGTACTTGTTATAGAAAAAACTTTTGAAAACTAGTGCAGTAAGGACTTATGCACATGTTTATGTTTAGTTCAGTTATTACAAGTAGCTTATTTTGTACTCTTCCCTGCAGGATATGTGGCATACTTTATTGCCGCCTGTGTGCTGAATTTCCAGAGGGCCATCGCTCTCGTAGTCCTAACTTGTCTGGCAGTTGCTGCTGTATCATATGAACTTGTGAAGAAGTACAAAGGGAAAAGCATCAGCCGGTGTTTCAAACCCGCAGTTCGATGCTTCAGATCCAACCTGAAATGGCTAAAATGGTGAATACTTTTAACATCTTTAATTCCAATGTATTCTGTGTTAAAGCAGCCTCCTAAACGATGGCAGATGTTGAACAGCTGATGCATGCTCCTCTTTTGTGTCTGGCAGGGTTTTCATCCTAGCAGTCGTGGTCCTGCTTGTGGTGTGGCTCGCTTTAGACACAAGCAAACGTCCCGAGCAGCTTATCTCATTCGGAGGTGTGTGCATGTTTATCGTGCTTCTATTCCTCTTCTCGGTTCACAGGACAATGGTGAGTTTCCTTAGGCACGCACCGGCTCTAATCAATGATGAATAGTCCTTTACAACTCTTTTAAAACATTCGTGGCTTCTATCAGTCACGTTTTCTGTTTCACAGAGACCTTGGATATCACTAAGCTTGGTTGCTCTCGTGATTTAATGATTCACCTGCAGTGCCTCCCTGTATAAAGTGAAGGAATACTAATAAAGTGATAAAGATAACAGCTTTGTTTTTGTAGATCTCATGGAGGCCAGTGTTTTGGGGTCTGGGACTGCAGTTCTGTATTGGACTGTTTATTATAAGAACCCAACCAGGTCTTATAGCCTTCAATTGGCTTGGAAAACAAGTGCAGGTATTACTTTGTTTTTGTGGATCAAATAAGACCGTTAAAGAAAATATAGAAACAATAAAATTTTTTGTTGTTGTACATTAATAGAAAGCTGAAGCTGAAGGCTTCAGCTTTCTATTAATGTGCATAAAGGAACAATTTATATTATAGACAAACAAAATGTTTTAAATAATATGAATATCTACATTATCAGTAATAATAAAAGTATTCTTCTTTTTTTTAGTTTTTTAATATGTGTATATGTGCACTTCTATTTCTCTGACAATTTTCCCACTGAGTGACAGAGATTATTTTATTCTCAAAGCATGTTTTTCTCTACTACATGCTTTCTTTGTATGATAAACAGAGTTAGTGTTGTAATATTTATCTAAGTGAATCTACATACATTCTTATCTTCAGCAATTTTATTGAGTGTCCAGGCCTAAGTCAGCAGAATATGAGTGCACACATGTGCCTCCTAATTACTTTTTAAAATGTGCTTCAACTATCTACAAAGCTGTAAATTAACTTCATGTGATTAAACAGAACAACTACTTGTCATCTCCCTTCATGTTCTTATAAAGTTAATAACTATTTTAAATAATTTACCCCTGTTTCTTTTACCTCTCTTTCATTTGTCCACCATATGATCACAGATTTTCCTTGACTACACCAAAGAGGGGTCATCGTTTGTTTTCGGCGACCTGATTGACAACATTTTTGCCTTTCAAGTGAGTGTGTAGGAAAACTCAAAAATATGAAAACTTCAAGTACCAAGTTCTGAATGTACTGAACTAGTTTATGACTTTTCTGTCAGGCTTTACCCATCGTCGTGTTCTTCAGCAGCGTTATGTCTGTCCTTTACTTTCTGGGTGTAATGCAGTGGCTCATTTTAAAGGTAAAAAATGTCTCTTAAAGCATCACACACATTTCTGTAGGTCTCTCTCTGTGTGTGGGGGGGAGGGCTGTGTCGGGGTGTGTGTGTGTGCACTATAGTGTACTGTAACTCGGAGCCATGTGTTTTTGTTCATGCAGATCTCATGGGTTATGCAGATAACGCTGGGAACCTCGCCCACTGAGACCTTAAGCGTGGCAGGAAACATATTTGTTGGGCAGGTATGCCCTTCATCATTTTGCAACACTTTAAAGGGAATATTCTTAGTTTGGCAAGCAAATCAAGAATGATATCAAATGTAGAAAAAAGTTGAAGCTTTTAAATATGCCTAATTACTGTTTATGTTTTTGCATAAGACTGAAGCTCCGCTGCTGATTCGACCCTATTTGAAGGACATGACCAAATCAGAGATCCATGCTGTTATGACTGGTGGTTTTGCCACTATTGCAGGCAGCGTCATGGGGGCGTTCATCTCATTTGGGGTGAGATAAAGCTCTTCACGTGCCAGCATATTACAGGCACAGGAAGGTATCAAATTAAAATGTTCCACCGGTTCTCATTTAAGAAAAAAAATCCCTTTAATCTGTTGCCCATTAGATATTTTGAATGTATTTTCTATACAAAAGGATATCAGCAGTTATAGTAATAAAAAAGTAAAATATAAAGGAAGTAGGGAGTGAATGAAAATATACAAATGTAAATTCATAAAAGGCATGTTCAAATAATTAATTTAAACAAAATGAAGACAGCTTGTACACCAAAAGTCGTGGTGCACATTACACAATAATTCGTCCAGAGCCCTTGACTGTGGACAGTGACGCTGATGCTGAAACCTCTTTCACTTCATTGTACGTTAGAGTCTTGGTTGCTGCCATGTTGTTTGGACACACTCAGGCTGTGTCCAAGCCTGAGTTGAAAAGAAAAAATCTTCAACACCAGATTCTTGATTTTCAACCTTATTGGATTTTATTAGTTTTATCATGACGTTGTGAAGGAAAAAGAACTATTTAAATACACCTTTAAAATTCCCAAAATAATATGACATTGACATTCTGGCAATGGTAAGAAAATATGAAGGTCATACTATGATCACTATAATCTTGATTGGTCTTTGTTGCCTTAAGCAGAGTACTCCCAACTCCCTGTGCACAAATTGGGAGTGTTCTGGGCTGGCAGGGGTTGTAGTTGACCTACTACATGTCAACGATAAAAACTGACTTCAAAAGATTACAATAAGCTCAGTAGGTGCAAAAAAAAAAAACTGTCGAAAGGTTAACAAAAACTTTCATGTTTTATGAAAGTTCAGAACTTTCATGAACCAGAGAAAATCTTTTTGTGCTGTACATATTATTCTCTCCTCCCAAGAGGAGGCTTGTAAAGATAAGTTCTTCTGTGGAAATAAAATTAAAAGAGCAGAAGTCTGTGTTCCTGCCTGCTGAATTTGTATTAAGACTGAGCCACATTGAAGCAGTTTTGATGCTGTGTTGTGCTTTCTTTCTTGCACAATGACAATAAAAGGAATTTGTCTCTATTGTTCAAATTTGCTGCAACATACTGGGAGATGATTTAAAAGACTTCAAAGTAAACATTACATATGCAAACCTACCATCACTTTCTGAACATAACAACATGTGTCCTGTAAAGAAGGAACAGGTTTTATGCTATCTATCTTTTAAAATTTTATTGAACATGAGGAAAATGCTGACAATGTGTAATATTTAGAAAACAAAGACTGGAACTTGCTGATGTCAGTATATATGAAATATTATAATTAATCTGCAGAAAAGTTTGTAAATTTAGCAAAACGTAGCAAACCCTGGGTAAAACATGTTGAGTATCCGCAAACATTATCTTTTTCAGATTGATGCGTCTTCGTTGATATCGGCCTCTGTGATGGCTGCACCGTGTGCTTTGGCTATATCTAAGCTGTCCTATCCTGAGACAGAAGAGAGTCATTTTAATTCAGACAAGAACATCAAAGTGGCTGCTGGGTGAGTTTGCACTTTCAAAGCATTCTACTGTGTTGTGAAATAGTAATCATCACTGTTATTAAGTCATGAATTCTTGAGCCACACCCAAACCCGATTACTGCCTGACCTGTGTACTTACGTCAGACAGTAAGTCTAACAACATTAACTGGCTGAATAGATCTCAAAAAGCCCCATTTTAACAATTTCTAGGAAAGAGGAAAAAGAAAAGACAGTCAGTCTGTGAAGAGTTGTAAAGGTTCATTTGGTCACAATGAGCCATTGTCCTCAATAGAGGAAACATGAATTACTCACTCAAGTTACTCAAATTCAGTAGGGCCAGAATAACATCTAAAACATGACAGACCTTACTTGTCTTAGAGTCACTGTTCATTATTAAATGTAAGAAAGAGACTGTGAGGAAAATGACATGAGTCAAAGAGTTCCAAGGTGAAAACCACACAAAAGCTCATCTCACATTTTCGAAAAAAGATCTGGATGATCCTGAAGAGAATGTTTTGGAAAATGTTATGTAGATTTATGAGACAAAAGTGGAAGTCTTTGGAAGAGGTGTGTCCCTTTTTATCATAAAACGTCATAAACGTACTGTATCAGATAGAAGTGCAAATTCTGCTCTTTGCTACAAGATTGTCACTTTATTCTCAAGCAAACATGAGTTGTGCAGCAGGATAATGAGCAAAAGAAGTCAAAAAGTCCCAAACTGAATTGCAGAAAAAAATAAATAAATGAAGTTCTCACAGTGATCTAGCCAAAGTCCAGTTTTGGTGTGATCTTTCACAGGCAGAATAATGCTACCAGGCCATAATGTAGAAGGTTCGTTATCAAGCTGTTGCCACCAAGAGTTACCTCTTTAACTTTAATGATAAAGTAAACATCACTGGAAAACTATCAGAATATTGTGATTCTGAGATGCTTTGATCAGAATGAATTGTTTTTATTACCTTTTTTGACTACCTAAAACATTTAGGTGTGACACAAAAGCAAAAGCACACAAAATAAAGGTGCAAATATTTTTTTCACAGCACTGATTTAGTTGTTTGCTTTGTGTGTAAAATTGTTTTACAATTTATTTATCCTTGTAGAGATGAACAGAACATTTTGGAGGCTGTTAGCAGCGGTGCATCTGCGTCAATAGGCCTTGTTGCTAACATTGCAGCTAATCTGATAGCATTTCTTGCTATCCTGGGCTTCATAAATAGCGCGTTGAGTTGGCTTGGAGGTATGGTTGGATATCCTGAAATCACTTTTGAGGTAACAGAAGCCAAACTTGCTACTTTACAGTTAATTATTGCAGTATAATTTAGTAATAAAAAAAATGGTACAAGCAATCAGGTATATATTTAATTATTTCTTTGTTGCTGTTTGCAGTTAATTTGCTCATATGTGTTCATGCCCATCACCTTCATGATGGGAATACCATATGATGAGAGTTTCACCGTGGCTGAGCTTATTGGTACAAAGCTCTTCCTCAATGAGTTTGTCGCTTATCAGAAGCTGTCGGCGCTGAAGAGTAACAGACTCAACGGACTTGATGAAGTGATTGGAGGCCAAAGAATGTGGATATCTGTAAGTATTACAGGTGTGACTCAATAAAATAGAATATCAGAAGTTAATTTATTTTAGTAATTTATTTCAACAAGTAAAATCCATAAATTATGTAAGTTTAATTTTACATATAGTGACATACTTCAAGCGTTTATTTCTGTTAATTTTGATAATTATAATTTATAGCTAATGGGAAGCCAAAATTCTTATAAACATGTAGCATTACTTAAACCAATATAAAAAGCTTTTTAATGTAGATATATTATGTTTGGGTCTAAATATTGATGTTGATGACTACTAAATTGACTATTGTTCAGCAGACACAATACTCTGACAGTTAGAGAATTGTTGAGAAAAAGCATTTTTCTCAACAATGATTCTCTCGTTTCAGGTCCGTTCTGAGATAATTACAACTTACGCTCTCTGTGGATTTGCCAACTTCAGCTCACTCGGCATTGTGATTGGAGGCTTGTGTGAGTATCTTTGTTTTACATTATCATGTTGGGTTTTTTTCAACCCATAATTGAGTCTTTGTTACGGTAATATTTTGCTTTCTTTTCTTTTCTCACATTATTCTTACAGCTGCCATATGCCCACCAAGAAGAAGTGACATCTCAGCTCTGGTGGTGAGAGCCATGATCACTGGGACTTGTGTGTCTCTAGTCAACGCTTGCATTGCTGGTAAAAGTCAAAAATGTGTTTTTGCGCAATTTCAGAGTCTCTTTCAAGGCAATGTAATATACCAGATATAACTTTGCTTTTCAGGACTCCTCTTTGTTCCTCCACTTGACTGTGTGCAGTTGTTTAAAACGTCTCCCTTCGCTGATACTGATGAAAATATAAGCAAATGCTGCCAAGACTTATTTGAAAGGTACACATTTCTATTTTTATTCATGTAGTTCTTTACGATAACTGCGCAATAAAAATAAGGTTGTATGATACATCAGATTTGTTCTTACATTTCTAATTTGTTTTGCAGCACCATAAACAATGGCACCATCTGGTTTGAGGAACCTTGGAATACTGTTCAAAATGTCACATTATTTTTGTCAAAATGTTGCCAGTGTTGTAACATTAATGATGCGTCAGGTTGTATGTAGACATGGCCAGCACAAAGAAAAAAATCCTCATGAAGTTTGCACTTTTAAAGCTGCTAAACGTCTTGTAGCAAAAAAAACAACAAGAAAACCAAAAAAAAAAACTATTGTAATTCAAAAATTATGCCAAAAAGATCAAAACTGTTAGAAGGCATTTTGTGTGGATTTGTTTTAGGCAGGTTCGCATTATTTTTAGTTGAATACATGTTTTCTTTCAAAAGGGAAAATATACATACATCTGTTAAGGGCATGAAAAGAAATGTGAAAAAGTGGTAATGTTAGTTTCTTTAAAAGTGTTAAATTACAATGCAAGTAGTTTTTCTTTTTGATGTCAAAAAGAGATAAAGAGAAAGTTATATCAGACTTGATTTCATGTTCATTTTTAAATACTGTACATCTAAAAGTACATCTCTGGCAAAGACAAAAGTAAAATTGGTCTGACTTTTCACATTATTAAGAATAATCTTAGAATCATCTTAAGAGCATAAAAAGATCAAATAACCACTTATTTAGTATTTTATTTGTTTGCTTGTTCAGTTTGTTTTTTATTACAAGTTTCTGATAAGAGTCTGATTACCAAAACAAGCCTAGTTTCAGCTGGTAATTAGCAAATTTATTTGGATTATTTTTATTTTCTGCATGCAGCCCAGCTTCTTTCTATGCAAGTGTATATACGTAGTAGAAAGCATGAAAAATGTAAAGTTTTGGTAACACTTTATTTGACGGATTGTGAATAAGACTCTCATGACACCGTCGTAAACATAACACCTGTCATGAACATGAGTAAGTGTTCATGAATATTTATGACTGTTGTCATAAAGTGATTAAACTGATTAAACTTTAAAAATGATGTAGCTTTATGTTATTAAAGCTAAAGTTTAATCAGTAATACTTTTATAACAAATTTTTTGATCTTCTTTTTATTAAATTTGCTGTAATTTAATTTATTTAACACAAGTGAAGCGCTTATTTTGCTTCAATAATTTATTAAACCCAAACTCTGGTGAATGTAAAAAGGTTGAATTAAAGTGTGAAGCAAATTTTAATACTGCTGATAATTGCAAAGTTGAACACAAACTTTTGAAAAGATTTGTAAATAAAACCAATGCTTGGATTTGATTTTATGCATTTATTTAAAAAAGAAAAAATACATCAGCTGACATTCTATAAGATACCTAAGAGAGCACTCAGTGCAAACAGTCAGTTCTCTACATCTTTCCCCTCAAGAGTATTTAACTTTTCTTCACACAGATGTTAGATTTTGTCCTTTATATGTACACTTACAAACAATCTTTTACCTCATTTAAAACATTTTCCCAGTTGTTGTGCTTTCTGGCAGTATTACAGATTCATGCAGCATGAAGAAATACTTTGAAATTTGAAACTTCATTAATCATTAGCACTGAACCTGTTCCAGAAATTCCTGAACATTTCTAATTTTTATGTCAATTCTAAAGAAAAGGCCTTTGCTAAAAATTGGTCAAATTCCTAGCTTTCCTTTTCTACTCAATCTTATTGTTTAAGGTAAAATACAGGAACAGGAATCAAAGGGTTCTTACATTTTTTTCCTGCTATTTTGTTGCTACTTTATTATTCAGCTACAGTTCACAAGTTAAGATAATACAGCACCTTTTTACACCTATTGGAACTACAGATAACGATTTGTAAAAATTCATAAATTCTGCTTTAATTGCAACAAAATACCAGGGATTTTGTTAAAACAACTATGCTATCACAATGAAATGTGGATTTATTTCAACACATTTCATAAATCTTTCACAGCAGTCCTCATAAACGGGGAGAATATGATTTTCTGAACATTCACTGGGATTGTGTTACATTCAAACATATTGATTTGCAGATCAATTTACAAAAACATTACCTCAAATTCTGCAAAAATGATGAAACATACTGACTTGTAATAAATAGACTATATATATACATATATATAGCAATTATAAAGCCAAAAGCAAAGTGCCCAGTGAAACCTTTGATGTAATGCTGCTTTTCCACAGCGTGTGTTGGACTTTGGTGTGTAAAGAAATTAAACAAGATGCAATGGCAGCTTTCAGTGTACTGATATTTTTTTTCTATATAAGCTACATCACAGATGTACACACTCAGTAATAATACATATACATTCAGTGGCTACACATTCGGTCAGATACAGTACAACTTAGATTTTGAATTTTAAATACCTCTTTGGTGATTTCTCCTTTGTATTATTTGGCAGAGTTTGCTTGGAGACACTGTTCTTTCTCACTAAGAAGCTAAGACTCTTGGGAAACTCTCTGAAAACTATTTACTTTAAGGGTTACAATAGTTTCCTTGAAATCCTTAACAGGAAAAGATTTAGTTGTATTGCACCTGTGACTTATGAATAAAGGAAAGGAATATCTTCAAAGCTGAGATATTTAGGGGATTCCCAATTTTCTTCACAATCAGGGTTTAATAACATTTGGTGTGCTAAGCCTTTACTCTTTAAGGTCCTTGTCTTTTTAAGCCTGGAACTAGAAACGGATCACATATCTCATGATTAGTCAAGATGGAATCAAATGAAAGTCTTATTTCCTACCTCAACAAAGACCTTCTGTGGGCTTCTGTTTCTCATCTGAGTTACTATTATCTGTTTCTTGAGCTTTTCTGGCTATTTTTGGGCTAATGTTGGTCTTTCTAGACACCTGTGGGCTTTGCCCTTTTTTCTGCAACTGTGGGCTGTTGGAGCCTAGCTTTCGGTTGAGCAGGGGGCTTCTGGAGCCCTTTAACTTGGCCGGTTGTTGCAGATCTGTTTTGAGCGCTCGAAGCCCAAGAAGTCCACAGTAGTAGTTGCATTGATGATGCATCACGAACTGGTCAAATACTTCCGGGGAGCCACATTCAGTTAGTCCTTGATATCTGAAACATGGGAGGAAAATCTGGTTTTGCATTTTGATTTTGAAGCAAGCAATCAGAAACATCTGCATATTGAGAGGGAGATACAAACCCTTTCGACTTGGTGGCAACTTTAATATTTGTAATTTTTGTTTCAACACCTACAAAAATAAAACAATATCAATAAATATTTTTGGATTAATCACAAATTACATCATTGATCATTTTTTCCTTAATAACTTATATGTGTGGCTTACCTTCCAGTTGAGTGACCAGCAAATTTCCATGTGTCCACTGATGGATCCAGTGCTGGAAGGTGCAGCATTTCTGATCCAGCTCTGAAATGTTTTGTGAAAACAGTTTGCCTTTGAGGTCTATGGTGCAATATTTCCCAAAGTCTCCTGTAAGATCAGTCTCCACTGTGGCATATGGCACAGAGTTTGCAGGGCGGTGAATTAGATACCGAGGGATAACTCTGCAAGAACCAAGATATGTTACTAGGGTTAGCAAAAGTAGTGTATTATAGTGTTATACTTCAGTTGGATAAGCAGTACTTACTCTAATGAAAAGCCGAAGTTTTCATTTACTCTCGCTTCAGCTGCAAATATTTTACAGTATTCTCGGATCATGTCTTGGACTTTACACTCCTTTAAAAAAAAAGTTGTTTACTATATTTTGCTTAGATTTATTACGTTGCAGTTTGAATTGCACTCACTTGTTTTGCAATGTCCAAATTTCTCTCTGCAAGGGTGCTTTCCTGTTTGGTCCCGTACGCGATGGGATTTCGAACTTTAATGATACAGGTGCTTCCGGACTCAAAGATGGGATCCAGGCCATATATAACCTTCACCCTGCTGGCTTTGTGAGTGCAGCCCTCCCCAATGTGGACGGTTTCGGTAAAAATGCGACCAAAGTACTTTTCCCCCCAAGTGCCACTGTCTGCCAAGCCTTTGGTGAACACCAGTGGGGTCATCTCGATCTCCTCTCCAACTGGAGAAAATATATAGAGCAGTGCTTTTTAGTCCCTTGCAAATCAATTCAATGTTTCAACATTTTGCCTCAATACAACAACAATGCATCAATGTATTTTATTGGGATTTTATTTAATAAACCAAAGTGTTTGATAATTATTCAGTGACGGGAAAATGATATATTGTTTTAAAAAAGCTTTTACAAATCCAAATCTGAAAAGAGTTTAGGCTATTTCTAATCACCCCCTTCTACTTGACTACACCTAAATGAAACCCAGTAGACTATAAAATTCTATAGTTACTGAGTCCCCCCGTCTGTATTTTAATCTCAGTATAAACACCTGTGACCCTCTGTTAGGTCACAGAAGTTTGGAGGACAGTAGTGAACAAACAGCTTCATGAAGACCAAGAAACACAGCGGACAGGTCAAGCCTCAGGTGGGCTTAAAGCAGGGTTAAGTTATAAAACAATAATGTAGTTTTTTTCTAGATTTAAGAAGCAGTAATGACACATAGCAATGAAAAGTACCTTCCAGGTCCTCCTTGAGTAAGAATTCAGACAGAACTGCAAAAGACAAAAACAACAAAAAAAACGGACAAAAAATATTTTTAAATGAAATTGAATTGTATAATTTAATCAATTGATTGCTTTTCTTACTTTCTTCACTGAGCAAAAAGTCAGTTGTGTCGGTCCCATATTCATTACTGATTGAACACCCATACACTCCGCAGTCTTGGCTTGATGCATGCACAACTGCCAGAGCTACTTGGCTTTCATCTCCTCCACTAAGAGAGAAAAACGAAATGAGAGCCTGGTTAGATTTTCATTCAAATTCATCAAATATCCACAAGGTGTCACTCTAAGTAAGGAAGTCATTAAGCAGTCTGCTGACACAGCAACCAGTAGCACATACTGTATATAGACTTTATAATGCACCCATGAGATGGGAAAATATTGTGTCATATTACAGTTTATGTGTCTAGCCAGAGAATCACTCCTCTGTGCCATGGCTGTGGGATTCACAGTCACATGAGCTGGTCAACTCTGCAGTGAAAATATGAGAATGACAGAGGACCATGGGGATGGGGGTCAAAATAATACTTATTTCCTAATCGTCTTGATTTTACAACTTGTCCAGCTTTTAGTTGTCAAAGATAACATCACATAAATAATAGTGGAAAGTTGAATTAAAATTCAGTTTATGTCTTTAATTTATTTTTAGCATGTCTAAAAATGTTTGTGGTTTGATCTTTGCTGAAAGATCTGTGGGTGGGGGGTTTACCTTCTCTTCATCTCTAGTATTTCTTCCTCATCCTTGAACCACTTAATGGTGGAGTCACTAAGCACATTGAAGAACTGACACCACAGCTTCAGGTGTCCAGAAGCATCTGGGAAGGGCTCTCCTCTGATCTTGCGGATTACTTGGGGAGCTGGTGAGAAACAGTGTACTTAAAATCAATAAACACTGTAAAAGTATGTGAAGAACTTATTGGGGATTTCCTTCCCAGGACATATTTTACTGAATGTTAAATTCTGAAAAACAAGTTGACCTAAAGTTCTTTCTAGATAGCTATCCCCTTTTCTTAAATCATAGGACAAAAATAATGAATGAAAATTATTGACTGTTTACCTTTCAAAGGATCTGTCTTCTTTCCAGCTCGATTTTCCTCTACCTTAGTGCTGGTTGGTTCTGTGGTGGGAGTCTCTTCCACAACCTTTGGCACTTCCAATGTAGCCTTTCTGCGACTCATCAGTGGAGAGCGCCTCTCCATTGGTGGGGTCTTCTGTCCCGTGGAGGCTTGTAGCAACGCAGCTCTGCGAGCCTGGCTTGGTGACATATAGGGACTTTCCTTCTTGCCCTCTAGCACACTAAACACTGCTCCCTCCAATTCTTCTTCTCTTTTTGGGATAAAGATTTTGCGCCGAGCTCCAGAGGCCAACTCCTCAGGGGTGGCAGAACGTATAAGTGTCAGGCTGTCCCGGCGCTTAAGCCGGGGGCTGCTCTCACAAGAGAGAGATGATGTTGGCGTCGATCCCCCGCTGAAATCTTCATCTGCCTTGTCGCTTTGCCGATCTTCCACAGAGATTGCAGGGATGTTGGCTGTAGTCTCGTTGTCCAACTCTGGAGCTGCTTTGGACATAAATTTGCGTAGACTGGATGGACTTAAAGATGGGTATGTTGGGGGCTTGGAGCTTAGTCTTTCAACAGATGGTCTGTTTTTTAGAAAATCCTCAACAGAACTCTCTCTTTTGGCGTCTTTTGGGGACTTTTGCTTCAGTGATTCAGGAACAATATTGTCATCTGTTGGTTTACTAAAAGTTGGCATACTGCCACCAACTTTTGACATTGGAGTTTCACCAACCATACTTTGTGTGTTCTCTTTTAGGCTCTTATCAGAGATTTCCTTTAAGTCTTTTTTTCTTTTAGGTATTTCAGGTTTCTCACTCAGGTTTTCAGCTACACCTTGCTTTGTTCCCGTTGGCGTGTCAGCTGAAGTTTCGGTTTCTGTCATCTTGGTGGGAGCAGGCGGTTTAAGCTCAGCTTCGCTTTCATGACAAGAAACTGATATTGGTGGAACCACAAACAGAATCTCTGTTTGAGTTGCGAAAGCCTTTTCTGTCCCACAACCACTGCTGATACCCAATGTATTACTCTCCAGATCATCACTGCAGGAAACATTTATAACAGGAATTGAAGCATATTCCATGAGAGGGAGCTGTGCACTGCTTTGGTGTTCGCACATTTCTTGAGCAACTTCCTTTAACGTTTCTGTAGGTGAGAGGTCATCAGTATGCTGCATTCCTCTCTGCGTGGGCACTGTGCCTGGGAAATCAGCCACACTCTCTTCTTGGATTCCTGTCTTTGACTCATGAGTTGCATCATGTTTTTGCAAATCATTTAAGCCTGGCTTGTTTTGAGCCAAAATGCTTAGAGGCAGAGTGCACGCTTTCAGATCAGGCTCCATTGTATTAATGGTAGGAATTATAAATTCTTCACTCATGTTCATTTCTGGCATAGGCAGTTTGATATCTGGGATGTCTTCAGTGGTAGATATTTGGATTGATGGGATATTTACTGTGCTACAATCATGCTCAGCACTCCAACCTAAGTCATTGCTTTTTCCATGAGAAGTTTTACTGTGTTCCTCTAGAACATAAGTGTTATTTGCATTGTCTTCTGTTACTACAAGTGTCTTTGGTTCGCTCAACTCTTCGTCATCCAGTCTTGTGTCTTTTATTGACTCTAGTTGTGAACTTTCATTCCTCACTTCTCTATCACCAACTTGTAGAGACAATTGCTCTTGTGTTTTTAGGCTGTTGCACCAATTCATTTTCACATCATCTCGTGAGGCAGAACTGTGTTTCTCTTTTACCTCACATATCTCCTTGAAATTTAAACTGGGTATGGTTTTACGTTGGTGGTCTTCTGCGATTTCCTCAGCCACAGTGGCTTGTTCATGTTGACTTTTTAGGTCACCCATTTCTAAACATTGTGGGACTTCAGAGGGCGGATATGCAACATTAGCTTCCTGAATTAGCGAAGCGCGTTTGGCCTCTTCTTTTAGATGATCTTTCTCTGCACTGTAAGCTACTGTGGCAAGAAGAGCAGGCAGCACCCTATTCTGTGTTTCAGATTCACACTGCTTGATTCTGTCTTCTGGAGAACAGGCTGATATATTAGTAATCTCAGGTTTGTTTATATCCAAGTAGGGTTGTTTGTTTGATTTCACTTCAGCTTTCTCTTCCTTAGACGGCCTGTGGGAGGAGTGATACTCTTGAATGTCAGGTGTTTCTTTGTCCACATTAAGAACACTGACCTCCTCCCTTTCTAAAGTTTCCGTAAGTGCTACTCCAGGGTTATGGTTTTCTGTTAATGAGATAACACTTTGAGATAATGTGCAGTAATCTTCTACCTTAAGAAGTGGGGTTAGAAGGGAGTATTCTTTATCTTTTCGAGATAAAGTGTCATCTCTTCCAGAATATGGATTAGGCTTTTGAAGAACAAGCGGGCGATCTGTTCCCTGATGTTGTGGTAGAGCTTCTTTTATTGCTGAAACTGTTTCTGAGTCTTTCTTTCTTTCCTGTTAGAACATAAAATAAAAAGTAATAGTATTAATTCTATATCCCTTCCAATAGTCTTTCACAATCAATCATGATCATTTTTTTTAATCATGATTGGAACAGAATTTGCTTGCTGTACTACATACAAACACCTATTATAGTACATGCATGCAAGACCTTTTTTTTTTCTCAGTGTCATCAAAATATCCTTACTGCCTATAGGGCTAATAAAAAATATAGATTTTTTCTTTTTTTAATTCTGTGTAAATATATATTGAAGTTCTTAGGATATTACCCATATTATTTTGCTAGTTTAGACAAAACCAGTTAGTGGGTGGCAGCAAATAGGTAGCAGATTAAAAAAAGCTCAGGTCAAATCAAAAGCAGGATAAGAAAAACTTGTTTTTAAGAACAGTAAAATGGAAAGATCTGCAGTTTTTGCAGTATGGATGATACATCTCTCAGAGACCAAAAGGATAGAAAAGTTGTACTGATGTTAAAGTAAAAAAAAAAAAAGACTATTCTCCTCTAAATAAACAGTGTATAAGGCAGTGCATTCAAGCTTTACGTTTATGAATTGGCTGAGGTTTCTCCAAAGTCCAAACAACTTGCTTTAATGTATGCAGAGCGGTATGTTAAGGTCTCAATGATTACATGTATGAAAAATCAATGCAAAAAAAGTCATAAGCCAACTTTATGTTTCTAGTAAATACATAATCACTGCCTCTTTTAGGGCACACCTGCCCAAATAAATCAGGATATTTGAAAAAACAAACCGTGGTCTGCTTAAACTGAAACAATCACTGTTGATGTTAAAGCACCTCCAGAATAAAGAATAATGTCTGGAAAAAAAAAAAAAGTCTGTTTAGTGTTGTATAGCTGTCACGGTACTCTGGGTCTGCCCCTAATTGGCTTGTGATGTCTCCCTCACCTAAGAACCTTAGAATCTTAGTGAGCAGCTCAGTTTGAACTCATCCCAAAAAGATTTATCCGACTGGGACAAAGACCTCTGATAAACACTTTATATTGCATTGTGATCATTGCTTTTCTTCACATCGTATGCTGCTACATCTGCTTATGTTTGCATACACCACCAGCAAGTAGTCAAACGTTTTCTTGACTGCTTGGATATGTGCTCAGCATTATTTTTGTACTATTTTTAAGCAATATTACATAAGTGATTCAAATTGAGGAACCTGGCTGTCTAAGAAATTGGAACAGAACTGTCAGCCTGCTGGTATTAGAATTACCTAGGATTACCTAAGATTACCTAAGAAAAAGTGCTTCTGATGAAAAAGTTGACTTTCAGAGAAAGACATAGGTGTTAACCACAGATGCAGCCCTACAAGCTTCTTCAGTAGGAGACAGAACACGTGGTCTTGCAAAAGTCAGGTACTCTTCAGTTTTATGTTAGTGGTGAAAAAGCTGACAGAGCAAAGCTGGTTCCTAATCTTGGTTCATTTTCCTTTTCACTCTCAGAATAAAATAGGGATAAAACTTAAAATTAGACCAGAAAATACTTTTCTTCAGGCTCCTGAGAGACCAGTAAGATATTTACAAATGCCAAATCTTTAATGAGTTTAGATAAGATTTTTATTTGATCAATTTCTTGTCACAAAACATCAACTAATTTGTAGTTGTATGTCATTAAATTAGTAATTAGGGTAGCTGTGTCCTGTTTTTATATTTGTATTGTGGTTTTCTTAATATAATAGAATCTTCGTAAGATTTAAGACTTAATTATTGCCTTTGTTAATTACTAGTTCCTAATTATTTTTAATAGCTGTTGTTTAATGTTCTTAATCCCATGTATTTCATGATTCTTTATTTTTAAATAGGATTATGATAGCTTCATAGAAAGTTAATAAAGTTATTCTTTATATTAATTATGACGTTGAGACTGGATTTTTGAAGAAATTTTAACATATTTCCAAACAGTTTACTCATGCTGTATTGATGCATAGGTGGTAAACAGACACATTCTTTAAAACATTTCTGAGCCAAGTTGTGGGATCATAATATTTTTAAGAAGCTCATTAAAAAGAACTTACAGCATTGACCTTTGATAGTGTGACACATTTAGACCCAGACAAGTATTTCTGTTGTAAATCAACAGAAGCATTGACACTGACAGTTCCTGGCAGACTTTGTATTACAATGCCGTCATATACAGCCAAGCAGACAGGCACAACTCTTCGGTCATTTATTAAAACTAATCAGTTATTAAACAATGAAGAGAACAACAAAGTAACTTTCAAAAGTCAATAAAGTACTCAGTTTTATGAGCTGACAGTTTATTTTAGGACACTAACCTCATGTCACATGTAAGGTAGCTAAAACCAAACGTGTGCACATACGGAAAGGTCCAATAGCATGTCTAGAAGTCTGAATACAGAAGTTTTTGTTTACTCCAACTACTTTTAATCATTAATCAAAAGTTCACAGCTCTAACTTCAAAAAATTCTAACAAAACAAAACATAAGCACCAACCCCAAAAGAACTGCAGCAGAGTTTAGAAGTCCTAAGTCAGACACAGGAATTCCCCACATTGTAGGCAAAGGTGTGCTGTTTACACAAAGTACTGTGAAGTGAATGAATGACAAATCTATGTAAAAAAATAAAAATAAAAATCTGCTGACATATTTTTTCTGCCGTCACTAGATTGAGTAACATAATCTATGATAGACAAACATTAAAGGACTTACTGGTGAAACACACATAACACTTTAAACATCAACATACATTTAATCGTCTTTTAATGCTTTCGGTGTCCCTGCTTGTGGTGTTCACATGTTTCAGTTTTATACAGCAGGCATCCAGCAGCCACGTGCTTCCTCGTGACAACATGCTTGGCTCACAGTGACTACGAGGAAAACAAGAAGTGACTGCTTCTGTAGAAAGGGAACTGGTGTCACATTCAGTACAAATTAAGTGCTTTGACACTGCTGTATAAATAACTGCAACGGCCACTTGAGAAAAAACCAGTCAACTCTCTCCGATGACACAATCATAGAAGTCGTATGCTCAAAACTTTGCAGATGTGCGAATAAACACATTTACTTCAGTTCCCTTTTCCACAGGACACAGATAACCGAAGTAGCCTGAGTGAGACAAAACGTAAATTCATAATGATGATTGAATTTATGAAGAAAATGCCATTTATGAAAAAATAATTGCCACTTAAACCTAGTCACTGCTTATGCCACCCAGTGCAGCAACAACTGCTATTTATTTATATTGATACATAGAAAAAATAACCATGCCGGCATGCTTGTACCTAAATGCATATTTTTTGGACTATAAGAGGAAACCAGAATACCCAGGGAGAACCTTTGTGTGCACAGGAACAATATGCAAAATATATGCAGAGATCCTGGTCTAGTTTATGCAAGATGTAACTCAACAGACATCTTCCAAAAAGTTCCACCTTTTGGGTCACCAGATCTCCACAAAAAATTCCTAAAAGATCATCATGATTATTTTTTTTCTTTTAGGAATGTGAGGCAGACCTTTGTGACCTTTTCGGTCAGCAATGGTTTTGGTCTTGCAACTCTTCCATGGATATCATGGTTTCCTGGAGTCCCAAAGGCTTGTAATCATCTTTTTTTGAATTTCTTTTGATTGGGGCTTTTTGAGATCTTTTAGCCTCCTTTCTTAAAGAGAATTTACTAATATAAGTGATTTCCAGATTCTACAGCTCTGGGTGTGGCTAGATAAACTGAATCAGGATATGTTCATTCATGATACAACAAGAGGGCAATTATTTTTTTTTACATAAAACCAGACTGGTATGCAACGACTTTTTTCCATTAATAAAAGATTCTGTGTGAAGGCACATTTTTACGGCACTTTAAGACAGTCAGATATGGAGTATAGTCCAAGGTTTAAGCTCAGCCAAGGTTTAGTTTGCTACGCTTGTGTTTCAAGCATAGCAAACTAGATAATTTGAGAGAAGGTCTTTGATCAAGCGCTAGCTTTAAAAATAGCAATGTTTCGTCAGAAGTGAAACAATTCTCAAATGAGCAGAGTAAGATGACTAAAGAACTGCTTACCCCCACCCTCTTGACTGGATGAGGAAAAAGTTTATTTTAGGACACCCAAAGAGGGAGGTGGTTGGGGGTCAGCGAGGAATCTGACCACAGTGACATGGCCCTCCTTTCATGCTGAAACCTGCACTCTCTACGACTCCTTGCCGAACCTCCCCAACCATCTGCCAAGCAAAGTAATGCGAGAGCCGTTTCAGATGTTCATGTTTCATCATAATCTCTGACGCACCAGTGTTCCAATCAGAAAGGCCGACATCAAAAATATTTCACCTGCTGTCTCGCACTGTGCAGTTTTGATTTCCAATATCCCCCACCCCCACATGCATCAACAGCAAGTTTGTGATAACTTCCTTATTCCACTCTCCATATACACACATACACACACCAACTCTCCACTCTGCTCACTCATAGATGACTCACTTTATCTGTAGTATATCAGTGACATTACACTGCATGCCATGAAGTAATTGCATTGTCTAACTTTTTTACATGTGGGGGGAAAATAGCAAACGATCATAAATGCCTATGTGCATGCTATGTTATGGTTACCTGACGTTAAGAAATGAACATGGTGTAGCTCAACTTTGTTTGATAAAATCAATTCTTAATCTGAAAATGGCAGATAGCTGCCTAGAGAGACTGTCCTACTTACCTCAGCATGAACTTGAAACCCAGACAATGACTTTTTCTCCACTGGACTGCTCCTCTCTGCCTCTGTAGATTCCTCCATGGCCTCCACAGTCTCATTAACCTCTTCTATTCTCTTTCCTGCAAATTCAGTCACGATCTCAGGAATCAGTTTATGATCTTTTAGTAGACCTGTGTCTTCACAGTTAAATTGAATAGGTTCTGATGGTGCTGCTTGTTGCTTCACAACTTCTGAGGGTTCTGATGTCTTATCTGTCTCCATTGGTACAACATCGTTTGCCAGGGCCTCAGAACTATGCCCTGCTTGCAGCTGAAATGATGGAGGCATATCCGGTTCAGGGAGAACTGTTGAGTGGTCAAAATGTTCATCTTCATTGTCCGTGTGCGAGATATTGTAAGAGTCCTTTTTGCTCTTACCAAAAAAGAAGTCCTTAACAGAGTGCAGCATTGAGGATATGGAGACATGAATGTTATGCTGGTCATGATCCTTTTGACCCTTGCTGTAATGTTTGACTTCTGAACTACTGGGCTTCTGGTGTCTGCTGTGAGTTGTTGTGTGTGTCACCTCTGGTTGATTTTCCTTTTTCTTTTCTTTGTCTATCACTATTTCCTCTTGTCTCCTTTTCTCACTTATGTATTCTTGCTCGTTCTGCTCTTCCAACTTCTCCTCAGTATCATTTCCCTTGTTATCTCTTAAAGTAACTATGCTCGCCTCTTTGGCTTTCTCCTCCTGACTTTCTTCACCAGACTGGGACTGAATAGTCTCTGCCAAAAACTGTGCCAAACTGATTCCTCCATCATATGAATTTTCACCTCCATTCCCCATCATATGGCTTTTACTAATGTTGGTGTTGACCCCAGTATCTACACCATTTGACATCTTTATTCTCTTTTTAGCCAATGTTTCTGCTGACTCCTCCTTCTCCAAAGAACTGTTTACAGAGGCGATATCTCCTGCATCTTTGCCCTCTGTGATAAGTGCCTTTGATTGAGCTACATCTCCAGGCTGCTCTGCTGTGGCAGAGTTGTTCACCACTGGCTTCTCCTCCAGTGGTGGCACAGAGCGTTTCCTGTAAGGATGCTCTGGGCTACTTCGCTGCTCTTCTTTCTTAATATTTTCTTTATTGTCCTTCTTGCCTTTCTCCTCGATGTCCCTTTTCTTCTTCTCTGCTTTCTGCTTGAGTTTAGCAAAGAATCGCTGGTGGATCTTGTACTCATTCATGGTACCGACCTCCAAAACTCCAGAGCAGGAGACGATACCTTTGCTATTGCTGGCTGAAACCTGGTAGATCGCTGCATCATCCAATGTACAGCTGAAAAAAGAAAATCCTGTTCTTATATTCTGACATTGTCATTGCATCATTCTGAATGCAGGGATTACAACATTAATGTCATGTTAGTGTTGGACTTTATCCAGTGCATTCAACCCATTCTTTTTTGGTGAAATGATGAGACAATAAACAGCTTTAATGCATTTTAAAAACAGAATTTAGGTCTCCTATATTAAATTTTTTTTAAGTCTAAAAGTTCAAAGACATACAACTCCAGTAATATTTGGATAAATGTCTCTCAGTGGGTTGTGGAGAAACCTACCTCTTTCTAGAATCATCAACAAGCTTCTGGTATGTTTCTTGATTGATAAGTGGCCACTGTTCTAATTAGAAACATTAGAACACAATTAAATTATTTGGTTTTCTGTTATTGACATTATAATCAACATATTCGTAATTTTGTTGAGGCAGTTCCAGAAGCTTGGTGTTAGTTTGCTATATTCATTCCAAAGCCTCTTCTGACCTTGTCCTGTTGGAACTCCCACTTGTGTATAAGTCTCAATGCTTAAGCCAAAGGTTTGATGATGAAGATGATTAACTTTTTCATGCTCCTGTCTCACTGGCAGCCCAAACAGGATCCCCTGCAAGATGCCACCACAAATCTTCACAGCTGATGCACTGTTCTTTGATTTGAAAGCTTCACCTTGACTCCTACAAATAATTCTTGTGACAGGGATCAAAGAGCTCAATCTTTGTCTCATCTGTCTGTAAGAGCTTTCCCAAAGGATTCTTGTCTTGTTAATGCAGGCAGCGACTAATTTCAGGGAATCACTTTTGTAGCTTCTTTATTGGTCATCATGTTAAAATGATGACCAAAAAACAGCCAATTTAAATTAGGTATACCATTCTTATATATATCTATAGATATGTATCTATAGATATATATATATACACACCTGTGTGGATCGTATAACACATATTAAATTCATGTATAAAATTTCATTCAAGTTGCCAGTTGTCTGATCATTCCACCCAGGAAAAAGAATGATTGAAATACATTATTAAAAGCCCAGAATTAAATGTGATTCATGGCAGTGATGGGTATATGTAAATATCTGACTCACTGGCACTCAATATGATTTGGACAAATTCCTTAGACATACTTGTAAATATGAAGAGTGTGAGTTTTCCCATTTCGGTGGATTTCATATTTAGGGAGTCCACAGTAGCGATCCATTTCCATGTCATCTTTATACCATTTCAGTTCTGGGGCTGGGTAACCTATATTAAAAAAAAAAAAAACAATTATTAAAGTCTTCACACCACAAAGTGCTGCATTGCAAATGTGAAATTATTTACGTAGCGTATTCTCTTGAAAAGCTACTTGGTAAACACAACATGGATCTACTTTATTATTGCCTCTATGAATAATAGAGTCAGCATGTTTCGTGTCTGTTGCATCATGTTGCTGATGTGTCAAACACTTAACAGCTGCTGCAGCCAGATGGTCCCACCCAAACAATCTGCCTGCAGTTAAAAACACCCTGAACAAACCAGCCTAATGTGCTCTTAAATTCAGGAAGTAGCTAATATAATGCCCACGGAGCTAAATCCTGCCCTTTGTTTCCATATTAGTCACATCCTGTGTGACTAATATGGAACCTCAGAAGATCCTCAACTTCTGAGGTTGAGGTTCTCCTCAACCTCAGAAGTCTCAGTTTCTCAAAAACCAACAACAAGCACACACAAGATGAGGAAGCGGCTCTACCTGATACAACGCAGGTGAATTTCACATTGCAGTTTTCTGACACAGCCTTGGATTTCAGCGTGGTCTCAAAAGATGGCTGTATGTCCTCAGTCAGCTGAGCCATAACACTGCACAGCGTGCTCCTAGAAGGGAACACAGCCACATTAGAGTCAGTGTCCCACTTCAAAACAGAAGAATAGCATTACACATAATTTCATTCATTAAAGCGACCTCTCCACCTGCAGTACATTCACAGGGCGCTCTTAAGCAACATGTTAATGAAAATGTCTAGTAGAGGCGAGGTTGTAAAAAAGAAAAAGGTGACACAGAAACATGTCAACATGTCAGATCAAGCAAAACAAAGGTGTCAACTGAACTGAACACTGGACAGTTAAAACGTGTTGGCTTCATTCTGGGGATAAACCAGTTTTTGTGGTTAACATGTTAGTTGGGATCTCGGGAGGAATGTTTTAAAATAGGGAATTACCTCGCTGGTCTGTAGTGAGAATACCTTGAATAGCTATTCAGAAGGAGGCAAATGAAGGAGCGTCAGTGAATAATTAAAATCTGGATCATCTTAACTCACCTGGCCTGTTATAACTACGCTCCTCTTAAGCTACAAGAACCACTTTAACTCTTAGAGAGTTTGCAATTTAAAACGGAAACCTTTTTTGGATCAGCCACTTTAGGTACTCAGTATGATAACATTCTTGTGCCGAACATTGTTTATTTACATTTCCGCCTACATTTTTTTCTGCAGGTCTTAGTGATTGCTTAACTTGACCCGTCTGACTCAGAGACTACCATGATAGCAGCAATACAAACAAAGACTTGAATCATAAAAAAAGTTCCCATACCTGTTTTCAGGCCTAACATTGGACAGATAAGTATTGCGGCTCTCAGATCGGCCATTGGAAGAGCTGCCTTCCTCTTCACTGAAGCTGCTGGTTCTCCCATTGCCAGAAAATGAGTGAGTCATTGGCCTTCTGGAAGTCATTGTCCACTAAGGTAATAAACAAAAAAAATATGTAGAAAAAAATACCAGATATATAAACCTGTGGTTAAAAAATATACGATGAAGGAGGGGGAAAAAGGGGCCTCAAAATTAACTGAGCTGTCCATGTAAAAGTTCCTTGGGAAATAAAAAGACCCTCTTCAGCTGAAGGACCTGTGGGTGAGAATAAAGTAAGATTATAATATTAACAGAACCTTTTACTCAGAGACAAGGTTTAGACTAAACGTCCTTTAACCAAGCAAAGCTCTTGGATTGAAGTGAGTTATAAATAGTATGCACTATCAAGTTGAACTGTTTGTGGCTAAGGCACAAACATAAAATCAGCTATTGACTTCTATGTCACAAAAGCAGAGCCAAAGCATTTGTCTCAATGAAAAAGGTTACATTATCCAGCTTACCATTGAGTTGTTGTCGGTTTTGCTTTGGGGCTAGAGTGTGTGAGGAAAATCTGTAACCGCCTATCATAGACATGCATGTGTTGCCAGTGCGGGCCCTATTTATAGCAGGCCCACAAATAGGTGCAGGAGAACATCAAATTTTCCAGAACGAGGCTTTGGCTTAAACAAAGAAATTAAAATCAAAAGTTATAATCATATGTACTTTGTCAGATCATTTTTAATTGAAAGTTCTCAAGAAAAAAAAGTCATTGCTTTGTTTGGATCCAACTCTGCTAGCTTGAAGCAATGGATTAAATACACACTTGGTCATGTCAGTGGAATAAGGTTCAAAATGCAGCTGCTGCGAGTTAAAAGCTTACATCCAAAGTCTTTCTTGGGAATCACTGAAGGACACCACCTGCCATACAAGCTCGCATCAAGAGAGATTACCAGAGAAGGACTTAAAAATAATAAATCAGTCAATTACTGAATTGCTTAATAAATATATACATGTGACCCTGAGAGGAGGTGTTGTTGGACACATATTTCCCATAGAGCTATTTCTAGTCCATGGCACTGTGAAGTGTTTGAATTGGTTAAATTCAGTGTAGACGAGGAAAATATAACTATTTGAAATTATTTCTCAGTTTTATGTTTTCATTTTTTTAACTGTGGTGTGTGGAGATTTTGAATTATTCATTTTTGCTGCATTTCTACAGTTTGAAAAATATGACTGTTTCAGGGTCAAAATGTGATATTACATAAGATTAGTAACATTTATGATGTTTACTAAAATATATCTAATTTAGACAATTTTCTCCTCACAATGTATTGGGAAAAAATAATTCTAACTGGTTAAGCGGCATGAAGGACTAACATGAAGGTCTTTTGAAAAATGTGTTTTCTCCAAAACACAGAGAGAAAAATTACAGATTGGCAAGTATGTATGTAGTTTGGATACCTACCTCATGCATCCAAACTGATACTCATATTTTCCAGGTTTAGAAATCTAACATACAATGATGTATTATAATACATCATTGTATTATGATGTAGATTAAAGTTGTGCAATAGTTTTAAATTTTTTTTTTTAAGTTTTAAGCCAGTTTTCCATCACTTCATATGTAAGGAAGCTGGAGCGATTTGACCTGGAATTTGCTGCTATCTCTGTTCCATTAAGTTTGAAGAGCTTTTGTCGGAGTGTCTTAAGATATCTCTGTTACTGTGACCTCAGTCTGCGGTTTGCGCTTCATGGAAAAGGAGCCAACTCGCTCATTTACCGTAAAGTCTCAAAATGAAGCTCGCTTTGAATTTCCTTTGCACACTTAATATTGTTCTAGGAAAGCTTGAACAAAATTCAAGCTTTCCTAGCTTGAATTTCATGTAATTTTTTTTCAGTATGATGCTGAATTTTCTTTCACAGCCGACGAAACCTAAAGGTTCTGACGGGCTTTACTTCATAATTTAACGTTTAGTCTGCATTTTGAATGCTCTCGTAGTACAGTTACGGTAATGTATGTGCGCTTTCTCTTGTTCCGGGAAAGGGAGTTTATATATTAGAGGTTTTTTAGACTTAAGACAGGAAAGCACATTCTGTGCGAGATCATCCGGTCCGAGGCTGACGGCAGGTATGCAGTGAAATATTACAAACCGTAGCAAAAATAACTAAAACGTTACTTACAACGAAATGAAAAGTGAACGTTTATGGGCTATTCAGCCGGATGTGTAAGGGACTTTTTTTTGTGTTTATAGACTCTTTTTTCTTTACAGTGTTGTTCTTACAGTCTGATGTAAGAAGAGGAAAATGCACAAATGACTGGATCTTGCCCCATAATGATTACAGGTTTGTATTTGCCACCGCACGGTTCAGTGCGATCCGTGTGAAAACAAACACAACGGCGTGTGATTTCAGATGACTGATGATCTGTCGTGATTTGTTTCAGAAATCGTCATTGTACGCCACCCTGTCTCCGTGTGCGTGCCCGTGAACCACAAAGTGACTTTGCGAGTCCGTGCTGAGGGCAACGGCATTCTCAGCTACCAGTGGTTCTCTGAACATGAGAAGGAGGTGAGGGGATTTATTAAAACATTAAACTTTGGTGAACTTCTCAGTGTTTGTTTGTCCTGAAACGGGAGACCTCGCGTTGGTCATTTGTCCCACAAATGTTCTACTGGTCAGGTTGCTTTGGTGAAATGGAGCCGCCTGTCACTGTTCGATTCGTAGAACAATTCAGGCCCCACAGTGAAGCAACTGATGTTTTAATTTGTAAAAGTAAACATTGTAATATAAATCAATAGGTTACGTAAGCACAACAAATATCTTGCAGCGTTCATACTCCGCCTCCTCCCATTGTCGTACCCACTAGTTGCAATTATTTTTCAGAAACTATTTTGTATGTCCATGTACCATTGAGTATCTTTAGAGTTCAGTATTTTCATGAATTATGGGAATAAATAGTCACAACTTAATTCAGTTGTGCATCTAGTATTTTGAGTACTTACACCCAATCTTGTATTTTGCTTCTCATGCTTATTTGGATCTGTCAGCGCTTATGAAATTCGACAGATCTGTGATAGATCCAAGTAAATTGCTAGTATATGTATTTTAATGGAATACTTTGAATTCTACTGCCACATTCCACATCATGCACTACTAATTTTAATGATCAATTACAACCTTTGTTTACACCAATTGTCAGAAATTTGTCTTACAACTGGTAAAGGTATAACCCAATACGTAATAAATATATATACACGCTATACGTAATCATCAGAAAAGAACATACAATTGTATTGTGTGCAAGTTTTTAATTATTTTAATTTATTTATCTCCACATTTTATCACCATCTTCTTAGTGAAATAAATGGGTACTCAAGAGCTAAGTACATCAATCTGAAATGGTTTGTTTGTGGGTAACAAATAGAAGTAAGAGGAAACAAAAAAAAAAACGTCTAACCGATGTGTAGAAATTTGTGAAGGGGTAAAATGACTGAGAGTTTCGATTTCAGTTAAAAACACTAAAATGTGTTCACATGTGCTTTTTTGTCAGGTGCCTGGTGGTACTCAAGCAGACCTGACTATAAGAGCTTCTAAAACTCAGCGATATGTCTGCCGAGTCAATGACCACTTTCATAATTACGTCTTCAGCGAATGGGTGAAGGTGAAAGTGTTGGACATTGATAAATCAGGTATTATGCTTATTTAATTTATACAGCCATATGTTCCACATAAGACAAATTCCATACCTGTATAACAATCTCTGCCCCTTACTTTTCAGGTTTGCCAGTTGACTGGCAGGGTGAGCCGCACATCGCTATCAATCCCAAACCTGAAACAGTTCAACTGGGATCAAAACTCAGCCTTCGCTGTGCTGCCTTTGGCATCCCCACTCCACACTACCAGTGGTACAGAAATGGACAGCCACTGCTGGACAAGACCAGTGATGTACTGCAGGTGAGGCAAGATAATAAAGGTTTGCTTACTATGCTACTGATAACAATTGCTTGGACTCTGTCTTATGTGTAAATCATACCAATCTTGTTTACCAACCTGTTTAAGACGCCTGGTCAATATTTTATTAAAACTCTTATTTGCATTTGTGGAAGTGTGCTTAAATAAAAGTAATTTGCTTTTTTAATCTTACAGATTGATGGTGTAACAGCAGAACATGGCGGATCCTATCTGTGCTCGATATCTAACATCTTAGAAGAGAGATGGACAGAGCCTGTTGATATCAATGTTGGTAAGTCTCAAACAGAACTGTAAACATATTTTCCTAATTTTTACCCTTCCCTTCTGCTTTACTGTCTTTGTTTCTGAGTAAAAGAAACTGTAGGTAGACATGATTTTCTTCATACTCCTTCTGTTCTGCTGATTTATCCGAACGGCTTTGTTTTTTTTGCCATTGTGGTAGAGGTACTTTCCCATTTCTACAGAGTAAAAAGGAAGTTGTTAGTCTCCAAATAGTGGTTAGTCCATGCCTTAGACACAAAGCAGGAAAGGGAGATGAAGTGAAACCAACATTTCTTCTGCTTATGGTTCATGCTTTGTTTAATGCAGTGATAACCACTGATGGTTATACTATTTCAGCTCATTTATTTTTTCACAAATGCTAATCTTGTGTTGCTTTTCTTTCAATGTTTTAGTGCAACCTGAACAGCCTCCACTAACAGGTACAGTTTTGCGGAAGACACCATTTCTAATGCACAGTAAAAAGAAAAGTATCGCTATAATTTGTGCTTGCTTCATCTCATTCTCTCTTTCAGCCACTGATAAGGTTGCCCTTCTCATTGGCAACTTGAATTACAGCTGCCACCCTGGTTTGATGGCGCCCGTCATGGACGTCCACGAGCTGGGCAACCTGCTGCAGCAGCTCGGCTTTAGGGTGGTTTCCCTGCTAGATCTCACCAGGCAGGAGATGATGGCTGCTATCGACAAATTCATTCAGCTTCTTGACAGGGGAGTTTATGGTGAGTCTATTTTTGACTAAACTAGCTACATGCAGAGCAGTATGAATTAAGCATCTCACCATTGTGAAGTGCTGCTTTTAACTTCCCCTTCTCACGTCCTGTGCTGTTTTTCATAGATCCTAAACTATTGGCTTGTTTATAATTGTGTAGGTGTATTTAAGTATGCAGGTGAGATCACTTTTTATAAATGGCTACAAGACTTAATTTAGGCAGAACTTAAAAAAAAAAAAACATTAGTATAAAAACTATTTATATACTGTAAATACTGTAAAGATGTGTTACAGTATTTAGTATCAAAAAGTAGTTTTGGATGTTAAAAGGGAAGTAAGTGAATACTATCCTTAAACAGTGGAAAGGGAAACACTAGTATAGATACGTAGTTAGAAATTGTGTCTATGATAAAATAGCAACAAGAAGGAAATGGTCATGGCACACTAGAATACTATTTGCTACTGTGATCTGTGTCTTTAAAAGACATCAGCTGTCCTTTTGATTCTCTTTGTGACCGTGATGTAATATTAAGTTTTTTCCACCCCTGGACTTTAGAATCTCTTCATTATGAAATTAGCAGATTTGAACTCCTATTTAATAAAATTTCTTTTCGCTTAACAGGGCTTTTCTACTATGCGGGTCATGGGTATGAGCATGCTGGGAGGAATTATTTGGTTGCAGTCGACGCTCCACAGCCGTACCAAACCAAAAATTGTGTCTGTGTTCAGAGGGTCATGAGTCAAATGCAAGAAAGGCAGACTGCCATGAGTGTAATCCTGCTGGACACCTGTAGAAAGTGGTATGTGTACTAATCAACTTCAATTTTCATAGGAGAGAACAAAATGTTGTATCAATAAAAAAAAAAAATGAAGCTCACCACAATTTTTTCAAACATTGTTCTTTAGGTACAACCAGGGTTGTATACCATCAGTCATTAAGGCACTGAGACCAAATGGGAACACAGTGTATGGTTATGCCACGTATGTATACATTTATATAGATAATATTCTTACTTAAATGTTGAAACAATAAATGGTCATCACTGAAAACCAAAGCAACATCAACGTTTGATTCACATTAATCTTGTAAATCTTATCAGGTGCGAGGATGCTGAGGCCTTCGAGGTCCAGGATGGGGGTAAGAGTACTGGCATCTTCACAAAGTACCTGAACAAGCATATTCTTCAGGAAGCCAAAGTCACGCATGTCTTAGAGCGAGTGTCTGAAGGTGAGTGTTTCAACGGTACTACAGAAATACCTTTGGCATCAGTTAAATTTTTATTTTTTAAACTTTTTGAAGAAGCAAATGTCAGTCTAGTGCATAATAGCATCTAATACTTTATCTACTATTCTATTCGGCTTCATTTTTTGAGTGTTATTTTGTATTGGCCCCAAGAGATTCTGTGTAAACAGCACTGAAGGGAACAGGTTGTCCTTTGATATGCTGCCTGAAGCACAGACAAGGTTTATGATCCCCTAGCATTGCATTTTAATGTTGTTTACTTGGTATTTTTTGGTGTGGTCAACTGATCACAGATGTAAGGATATCAAATTCTCCCATTGAGAAAGCATGTTTGTCTTTTTCGATGGGCTCTGAGGAAATACATTTTTGGGGTACCAGTAGCATGTGACCTCATTCTTCGGAAATTCACACTGTTGGCGAGAGAACACCGAGAAACCTGAGAGCCGCGGGGAATGAGACAGCTGCGTTGCCGTTTCGGCACCCCCCCTGCCTCCGCTCTCAAGGGGTCACTCAGAAATCAGTAGGCGCGAGACATGAACCCCTGCTGATGGCAATCTGTGTCGAAGTGCTCAAGAACTTATTTAGACAAACTAATATGTAGATTTGTTTTTGCGATTGGTTAGAAAACTATCTCAGTAAAATGTATCTTTTAAGGAGCACATCCTCTTTTTTTTTTTTTCTTTTCCCCAATTTTGCGCTGGTCTTTTAAACAACTGTCAGCTTTTGAAACCTCTCCATTGTCTGAATGTCCATAGAACAACTACCAAAGTTACAATTCTGACAAATCAGTTATTTTGAACATTATTAAATTTTTCAAATATCCCCAGTTCCTCAAATTTGCTCATGTGAATCATATCCTCCATAACATACTCATTCATCACTTTCTTGGGAAGTGATGAATGGAGAACTCATCCAGTCCCATGATCAGAAGAGAAATGCATCAACTTTTCACTAAAACCTTTAAAACATTTTATTATTTCATGCGGCTAAAAAGTATTTGTCATGTTCCAGAATTTTTTTTCCACACCTAAATGTTTCAGATCATCAAACTAGTTTTAAAAGCAAAGTTAATCTGAGTTAAAAGCTATTTGGATTTATTAAAGAAAAATAGTTATCCTAGGAGGCATAACTGCCTCCTAAACCTAATTTGATTGAGCCACCAATATTGGTAAAAACAACAACCATTAAGCTTTTACTCTAGAGGAATATTGGCACCTTCTTTGCAGAACTGTTTTAATTCAGACATGTTGGTGGTTTATTTTTTGGCATGGAGGCTGGTTTAAGGTCATACCTCATAATTAAAATTTGATTTAATTTTCAAGGTAAAACACTTTGAGTAAGACAGTGAACTTTTCACTTTGGTTCTTTTGTTTTGAAAGCGTCATACTATATTATGTTATTTTTCTGAAATGCTGGGTTATTTTTACATTAGATGTAAAACTTTTCAAGTCTTCATGTCTGTCTTGTCCTTCCACACATTTTTTTGTAAATAGCTTTAAGAATTTTGGAATGCTGCAGGTTGTCTTTTGTTGACATTTAAATTAGTCCAACCATATACGTCAAGTGTGACAAAAAAGAAAATACTGTGCTGTATTTTTACAGCACAGTAATACAAGTCAGTTTTGGCTTTGTGTTATCATTAACGTACACTTTCTCCTTGTTTCTAAATCAGATGTTGGTAAAGACCCTCTCGTAACTGGCAAACAGGCAGTGGAGATAAAACACACCATGAAAGAACCAAGATCCCTCAAAGATAAAGTTCGAACTGCAGGTCACACAAGAGAACTACACCTACGAGATGTTTGCTGGAGGCAGGCAAATGGTGAGTATGGAAAAGTCCCCATCTGTGTTTTATTCTGTTTAAGTTCTTAAGAAAATTTTGCTGTTGATACCAGATATAAACACACCCTGACAGATAGGTTTCCTCAAAGATAATCTCAGTTTACCTGTTACTTGTGCCCCATGAATTCAAAAGAGTAAATCTACTGTTTAGTGATCTTCATACCTCCTATGTCACAGCCTGTGACAGCCCATGAGAAATGTTTGTGGTTTAAGATATTTTCAATACCATTAAAAAAAAGGTCAGTCATAGTATTTGATTCATCAAAATAGGGAACTTGTTCATTGTTCAATACCTATTTTCGTTTTTACTTAGAATGAGGCTGTTTTTAAACATGTCAGATTTACTTAAAACTAATTTTACTCATTGTGAAATTCAGTTTTGATATCACAATCTGGGTGAGATTTTTTTCTTGATCAGAAATGATTGTGTTGCTTAAGTTGGCTAGCTTAAATTACAGAAAACCAATCAGTAGCTCTGCAAAATAAAATCTTCATTCTTTAAATGGAAAAATCTGAATAGGAAAATATTTTTTTGTTTAAATATAAGAGAGGTTTTCATTTCTTCTTTCAGAGCTGCCACGAAAGAAGCAGCTGACGTTTCTATGCGGTGCGAAAGTGGAAGTCAGCTTCTCAGCTCTGTTCTCCAATGTACTGGTTGCTTTTGTGACTATAAAGACTACACCTGATCAAACCCAGGACTGTACTGTCACGCTAAGTAGCAACCCTGTAAGTATTTACGTTATACTTAAACAATCAGATATTTTATTTCAGCCTTTACTGTTATCAAAGCAGGAAATACATAGATCTGAAAGGTGATAAAGGCATACAAAGAGAGTAGAAAACGGTGTGCAGTGTGGACAAATTTATATCTTAAACACACATTACTTCCTTCATGCCTTCAATCACAAATATTTGTCAATATTGGATTCAAAAACTGCAGCTTGTATTTACATAAATTCCACATTGGTCGTAATAGAATGTAGTCAGTTTCCACTACCAGTCTCTATAATGACCACTAACACCCCCGCCTTCCATGTCTGAGGAAGTCCTCTCCAAATATGGGCTTCCAGCATAGTGCAACCAATGACATAGCAGGAAATCAAAGCAGTGTCATACACTCCTCTTGTGCAATACATCTATTTGTCTGTATGTGTAATCTCGGATTATACTGCCATCGTGTGGTAATTTTTTGTTCTGAATTTGCCAGGGGTGATGTAGAGCAAATATTTTTATTGTAGTTACTCAACACATGTAATATTAATAAAAATTTGTATGGTTTCATTCCTTAGGCAATGGAAGACATATTTTCCAGCCCGGGTCGCTCGGAGGATATGGACTCACTACTATTAAATGAAACGCTTAACCCTGACTGTACTTTAAGACTTTGCTCTCTCCAGAAGCTGAAGGTATGTAGTCACTAATATATTTTTTTCACTTTCTGTTAACATTTTGTTTATTTATTTTACAATGACTGTGATTCCTTTGTCATTTTGATAGGAATCAGTAGTACTCAAGGTGGATCTACACTATACTCACAAGGACAGTAATCTGCGGCACACAGAAAGTCAGCAGGTGGACATTGGAAAGCCTCTGGTTGCATCCTGTAAGCTGTACAGAGAGAATCACACAAGAGACAAAAAAACAAACGGTGCTACAGCTCAAAGCACGTGCAACATTTCACACAGCAAATCACAGCAGCATCAGAATCTGGCTGCTCCGCATCGACATTTCACCAGAAAGGCAGAGTGCGCTGCCAAAACTCCAAGTACATGGAGCAACGAACCTGAAGAGAACGATGAGAATGAACTGCTGGATTTCCGACCATCTGAGTAAATACTGTAAAAAGGCTTTTTCTTTTTCTTTCTTTTTTTTACAGCATTTGATGATGCATTTTGTCTGTAATTGATGATAATAAGTAGATTGAGAAGATATATACCCTGCTTATGTTCGCTTCCATTGCAGAACATAAATGGATAAAATACATAAATGTTGTAAAGAAATTTAAAATATGACTGTAATATGTTTGATTTTTTTTTTCTTGTGAAGAACACTTTATTTCAGTGGCAAGCTGGCTGGCCTATTGAAGACATTACTTTAATAATTTATCTCATAAACAGTACTACTTTAATCTCTGCATTGTGGAACTTTAGAAAATATTGTGATATGTAGTTTTGTTTTAACATAAGAATAAATACTGTAATTTCTCTTTACATGGAGGTTTCTCATTCAGTTTGTTTTTGAACAATTAAATCACAGAAGTAAGCTTAATTAAATTTCTCCTTGACAAAATGCGCACAATAACAAATGTAAAAGTCAAATATGTTAGCAAAACTTGTTTTCCATTAGGGAATTTGTACATTCTTGGATACTGAGTGGTAAGCTTATTTCATGAGGGAGGTCTTGAGTTCATTTGACCACATTACTGTGCAGTGTCTTGAAAAAAATGTTCATAGACCTTAAACTTTACAACTTTAATGCATTTTTTATGATTTTAAATTAAAAAGTTTCTCCAAATTAAAATCTAAAAAGTATTTTTAGTCATCTGCCCTAACCTCTGCTACTCAAAATAAGGACCTGTGGAATCAGTTAGTAAATGCAACACATTTGAATGCATTTTAAACTCAGCATAAATAAAGTTTATTTTAGATGGCTTTAAAAGTCTATTAAGGAACATTAGAAAATTAGCAACATCATGAAGAAGGCACACCATAGAAAGGTCAAGGATAAAGTTGCGGAGAGGTTTCCAGGCTTTGAACAAGTCATTCAAGCACGGGAAATGTATTGCACAACTGCAAACCAAAGTCGTGCTTACCTACTTAATCCAAAGGAGTAGTAAAAAGGCTCACTGCTCCCGCTGGTGGAGTTGCAGATGACCACAGATCAGATGAGAGAATCTGTTAACGATTTTGTGCATTCAAATGCAATGGTGCATTATGCTATAGAAATGTTTTACTTTAGCAGAAATACAGTTGCATTGCTCAGAGTTGATGAAAAGATGGAAGGAGCTGAATACAGAGTAATCTTGGAAAGAAACCTGTTAGAGGTTGCAAAAAACTGCAGACCGAGGCAGGGCTCACATAAGGACAATGAATATAGTAAGACAGCTATAATGGTTTACTAGTAGATCAATCCCAATTAAATAATTTGCATTTGTAGAAAAAGATTAAACAAAATGTGGAAAAGTTCCAAAGTGCAACGCACTGTGATAAAAATCATCAACTAATGGCCCAAGTAATTTTTTGCCAAAAGTAATTTTGCCTACGTCACCTTTTGGCAATAAAAAGGGGGTGATTTCAATGCCAAAATCACTTAGTGCAAAAAAAAGAAAAAGAAAAAAGAAGGTCATTATTTTAGAACGAATTATTTGGTATAATAATCTGACAATGTTATGTTATTAACAATATTATACGTTATTTAACGCTTTTATTCACATGAAAGAGAGATGTTTGGGCGTTTATCTGGCTACTAAATGTATCATTAGCTAGCCAAAGTTGCAAAATCTGTTAGCGTCAAAAGATTACCGAGTTTTGCTTTCATCTAGAAGCGAGTCGAAGTAAAGCTACAATGTATTTTGAAGTTGATTAAAACAGTTATTTACCTTTCTTATCCCGATGTGCTGCAAGTCAAAATAAAACAAATTAACCTTCGTGGTGCACGCTGCTGACTGATATGAATATATTTTACAGCTTCTAAAGTACTTTACATAATACGGCAATATTGGACCATTGTCTCTACATATACTTTAATTTGAAACCCTCGACCCCAGCTCTGGTTATAGCTCGCCGTGATCGTATAGTGGTTAGTACTCTGCGTTGTGGCCGCAGCAACCCCGGTTCGAATCCGGGTCACGGCAAGGAGGTTGAAAGTCTTCCGGGCATTGTTTTAAAATTGCAAAAATACTATTTTCTGAAGATATCTCGCTACATTTTTATTATTAATGGGAGCTATTGTAGGGCAAAGTATTAGTATTTGTGTGTGTCGCCTACTTTGTCTCTCCCAGATAACTTAATAAAAATGAACCGTCATTTACATTTTGAAAAAAACAAAGCACACAATTTATTAAATAGCTTTTTCACCTATGGTAGTCTCATGGTGACATTAATTAGGTACAAAATAACGACTATTGATGATGTGTGCTCCTCTACACACATCAGTCAATTTCAGGCCAATTTCAATGTACGACCTGCAGGTGGCAGACCAATTCACTTCATTTTCATTCTGTAACACAGAAACATGAATTGCTGAGACACCTGAGGTCAAGGGTTTGGGGGTCAACCTTGTGAGGGTTTATTGCAAACCAGAAAATCAAACTGGTAGTTTGTTTTAAATATATTTCTTTTACGCGTAACTCCTTACAGGGATGTCTTTTTAAAAATAGTTTTGATCCCACACAAAATTATTTATTTATATCTCGACCTAAAAGAGTCTTGGTTCTCTTGGGTGAATGAATCTGGGTAAAATAATACACTAGTGTATGAGTACAGAAGAAAAAAAAAAACAACAAAAAAACCCCGAATTGTCCTATTTATGATTTGTAAGCCTGTATTGTGGCTATGCAGATAGCTGTGTCAGAGAAGCTGCAGAGTTGGGGGAAAAAACAGTATTGGAAATAATCCTAAAATCCAGACAAAACGCCTCACTCTCCTGTTGGCTCACTTTGACGTCAGTTTGCATTGGGACACGCCCGCCTTCCGAAGTGGCAGCGGTGAATGGTGAGAGATAATCCTTTGCTCGACCACAGACACACACCATCCCCCGAGCTGCCTCCTGGATCTGGCTCCGGATCTGGATGCGGGCATCCTTTGGATTTTGCGCTTAACAACACGGACCCCCACTGCAAAGAAAACTTAATCGGGACGACAATGGTGGCTGAATACGCGGCTGCTGGTCGTTTAGGAGACCGGGGAGTGCGCTCGGTGTGACATTCACTTGCACGCTGGTGTGGAGTTTTTATTGTTCTGGTCCCGTAGACGCAGAGGCACAGCGGCGAATCTGTGGAGAAGATGTTGAGCCGATTCATGAGTGGCAGCCTCAGGAATCTGGAGCGGGAATACAGCTGCACTGTCAGGCTGCTGGACGATACGGAATATACGTGCACCATTCAGGTTAGTCACCTGTCGACCGCTCCGCAGAGGACCGAATAGTGCTGCAATTGTGTCTGCCCATGCGAGTGTTTGAACAGAGGATCAGTGCCTGAATGCCACAATGCTGGCGTTAACTCCCACCAGAAACATCCAAAAATAGTGCAGTGTGTTTACAAATCTGCAGTGGAGGGATGCATTTACCCACTGTTGCTTTAACCATCAATGAGAATTATGTTGTTTTTACCCATTATTTACAAAATAGTTCAAGCTCATATTGGGTGGAGAAGACGCGTTATAATTTCTTAAATCCTGACGCAAGATTTTCAGTCTTGATCTAGATCGTATCCCTGTAGCTGTTGCTGTATGCTTTGGGTCGTTGTCTTCCGGTACAAGTTTTTTGCATACTGTGAAAGGTTCCCTTGCAGGATTGTCCTGTATTTATCTCCAGCTGTGTTTCCATGAACTCTGACTGGTTTCTCTGCTGACAAAAATGATCCCTCAGCATGATGCTTCCACTGCCATGTGTGATCTGAATGATGAATAGACAGCCACACCATATTGTTTTTCAGAAGGTTAGAAAGTTTGGTTTTGGTCATGTGTGACCAGAGTCAAGTATTCTTCTCCATGTTTGTACTGTGCCCTTCATAAATTTGTTTTATGGTTCCTAAAAAACAACTGCCTTAAGATGGTTGTTGGTATGTAAAGAAAGCACACAATTCCTTTGTGCTTTAATTACACACGGGAATGAAAGCACACATTCCTAAAGGTTTTAAAGGTATTTATTTAAATGGTGTGTCTCCCATTTTATGTCAGTTTATTTGCCACTAGTTTTCGCTTGTCCATTCAGTTTTCCATGCAGTTTTCCATTAGTTACACACGTTAAGTACACACAGGCAATCCCATGAAATAACTCTGAAGTTGCGTTATCGAAGTGTAACTGTCACATTTATTTATAAATTTTTTTAATAAGACCGAGTAGAAAAACAAAATTTTCTCAGAGAAAACATGCTGCTCTGAAACTTAAAACAAGCCAGCACTCTTGCAAAATGCTTCCCTGAGCCATTTGTCTCTGACAGCCTTGCTTTGATAACTGTGCAGGTTCTGTGTTCATGTCGATTAGACAAAAAAGCAGATGAGAGGAGCTGTCACTTCAATTTCTAGTGAAAACGATTCAGTTTGTTGATCCTTTTTAGTTGTAAGAAATGGGAAAAGCCATCCTTAGAGACGCTTTGCACATCACAAATAGATCTTTGCACCTGTCAAACAATGAAACACTGATATTAATAAGTCTTGCCACTGCAATATTGTCAACAGGTTATACTGTAATGCTCCTCTTCTCCCCAATAAGCCACGGTGAAACCGACACAAAATTTACTGTAGTGCTGCGGGAGTGCGCCTAGGTTGTAAACAGACCTGTATTTGTGCTTAGAGAGCTGAGCAAGTGATGGAGCTGGGCCAGATGGACTGTGATACCAGCAGGTGTGCTGTTTGCAGCAGAGTCAGGTAGCTGACGTCAGTGGAGTGGATGGAGGGGCAGCATGGAGCGGAGTGAAACAGGAGAATCATCCGGCTCTGCCGTGACTGTCTGGCATCCTGATTATCTTTCCGTCAAAACCCCGTCCTGTAAGGGAGCAAGATAATCCACCTGACTGGCCACATTACTTATGTGTGTTCCACATTTAGTTGCTTCCCTCCAGGTTTTATGGCCTGCCTGGGGAAAAAATAAAAAAATAAATGCTGGATATCAGGACACTGAGACTGGGGAATGCAAAGTAAGAGGCGGGTCATAGATTCTCAAAGCCACACTTTATTCTCTCTCGCTGTGTTCCAGTCTCTTTCTGTCCTGCTTCTGTATTTGTCCTATCCCATTTTCAGAGTGCAGTGAGCTTATTTCCAGTAGACACTTGATTCCATCACACGCTGACTCTCAACCAAAACTTTTTTAATGGCTCCATTTTCATATTTGCCCCTGGCTTAGTTCATCATCCTACCATTGTCTTGCCTTGAATTTCCTACCTTGTAATATTTTTAGTTACTTCCTAATGCCTGTCCCTGTGTCTCCTGCATATTACAGCCACCTTCAATAGAATTTGTAAGTACAAAATTAGACTCAGCAGGACACAGGAGCTTTTTTACCAGTTGGCCAGAAAATGCACCCATCTTTTTAGTGCACTCTCAGCTATGATGGATGAACCTTAGTTTTACATTAATAAATTATAGAGATTTCCAATATGCTGAGGGTAGAAAAAGTGAGCACTTATAATTACTTAAGGCACTACAAGATTCACCCAAGCTGCAGGTTAAATGAAGAGCCTCCTGCCTTCTTTGCTTTGTGATTTCAGTCGATCTGCAGAGCAGAATCAATTGTTTAGCAGTTTCCTAATGACTGAAATATACAAAGTAAAAATGCTGAATACATATTCAACAACCTTATTCTTTTTCTTTATCACACCCCCAAGGCACTCTGCATATTTAATGGGTTTTGGACTTTCATTTAGAATTGTTTTTATCGCAGTACCATTAATCATTTTTCAGGTTTTTATTTTGCTACACAAGGCTAGATAAGATTTGTTATTATTAATAAATATCGTCATTATGATATCACATGCGATCACTTGAATTTTCTGCACTGCTTTTTTCCCTGCTGTGCTTCTTAAACTCTTTATAAGCTTTGGTATGAATGTTATGATCTGCCAGGTGTTGGCACTGACAGCAGAGAGACTTCCTTCAATAGTTTGAATATCTTATTGACATCCTAAGTGTGAAGTTGTGATACTTGGGGTACGTTAGTAAACAATTATTGCATGTCAGATGTAGTTTTTTTTTTCACATATCCATACATGAGAAAAAGTTGGACATTTTGTAAAACATTGTGCTAAAAAAATGCCTGATCATTTTGCCTCCATTGTCGAATCTAAACACATTAGATATTCCATTACATTTATGATAGCAAAAGTTGTTTAGATGTGATTTCATTTTCTCATATGCTGGACAACAGTGGTGGAAGTCCATCTGGTTCAGACTCAGCTCTATCTGTCTCAGTCAATGTGTCCTTGAGCAAAACACTTCAATCTGTCCAACTCTTCTGCCTTGTCAGTCACTTTAGGCATTTGGGTGAGTTAGTCTTCATCAGTGCAGAGAGAGTGTCTGCACAGCGTATCAAGATATTAAATAATGTTATTACTCTCATTCCGAAGAGATTTTCATAACAGTTTTTTAAAATTTTCTAACAATGGTGTCTACATGGTTTTTTTTGTTGTGTCTTTAAGTTTCAACAATTACGATCAAATATTCATAGGTGGATTTCTTGGAAAATATTACAGTATTAATTGACAGAGAGGACATAGACTGATAGATTCTTACATATCCAGATGACAGTAACCCTCACTCCCTGTGTCCAGTTATACAATTGTCTTTCTCAGATGAAAATCGTAGTAAAGAACTTAATGAGAAAGATTGAAAGTAATAATGTACACAATAAATTCTACTCTGTGTTTTTTTTTCTGGTTGTATAATAAGCAGTTCTTTTCAGTAAATCTTGCTTTAGTGTGCTAATTCTGCTTATGCCACTTATTTTACCTCGACAAAAAATGGGGAGAAGATGAAAGAATAGGGCTTTCTACGTTAGTGCCTTGAATAAAGAAAACCTTTGAACATTATCTGGAGCTGTGCTGACATCTTGAGTGGAGCCCATTGGGGGATGGGACACTGTGTATTGAGGGGTGCTTCACTTTGAAGCAGGATGCCAGTGCCTCAGCTGTTGCTCCGGTGACTGTGCAGTTACGCTGAGAAATTGTGGGATCACTCAGTGGTCAGGACCTCTTATAAAACTACTGGCAAGCACTGGTGTCTTCCATACTGGAATGAGAGGACACAAGTGGTCATCTGTCCACATCAGCTCAGACATTCCTGAAACTGCCCCACTGTTCCCATTAAACAACTCATTCTTACAACTTTAGATAACATAAATTCCTGGCAGTATTTTTGATACTTGGCAGTTATTTGGACTGTCTACAGTTTCATGTGAAAATAAAGATGTATTCTTTACTCTTATTCAGATTACATTGGAAACATTCAGTGCCAACATATCTCTTATCTACTTCTAGTTCTCTTTATTGGAAGAAGAGTGTGAAGAATAAAATTAAAAGCAACTGAAGCTAATTTAGATGTCATAGTTTTATAATCTGTGGATTTTTTTTTTGATGAAACTGTTGTGTTTTACTTTGTGTTGCATTGATTTCCTTAAAGTCTGATGATTTTCGTTTATTTTATCCCATAGATCAGTTTAAATAAAAGTACAGTTGAAAATGTTAATGGGATAAGAAACAGAAGCAAAGGGGAAATGAAGTGTGTCCTGATAAAATATATTCTGATGATATGTCTTCGACTTATCCTCTAAAAAATTACTTGTTTAATTGATACAACTACCTATATGATTCTGAATCTAACCAGTTTTTAGCTTTGATCTGTTTAAAAGCAAGATAGTTACAATCAAAATCTCAAATTAGAAGGTTCAGGATAATAGTCTCCAAACATGTGATGGAGTCCATCTTGCCTATGTCTTAAATTTGCTTTCATGCACACTTTTGAATCTTAAACTGGAAACCAAAGTTGAAGGAGGACATGCACAGAAGCTGCATGTGCTACATGTTCCTCTGTGTCTTCTGGACACAAATATATCAGTGACAAAAATATAATATTTAAACTTAGCCCGTCTAAAATGGCAGAATAGAAATGTTTGTTTATGTGTATTCCTCATAGTGGCCGATTATGTCTGAATGTTTTATGAAATAGACTCTCAGGGGAATGTCACGTCTCTTTACCAGCATCTGTGCTGAACAGCTGATTGGCTGAAACCTGTGAAGCATGATTTGTGGTAATTAAGGATTACTTCAATTTGTATCTAAATGGCAGCTCCTGTCTGAGAAATCCAGACTCCTTCATTGGGATTTGATGTGAGGGATGACTTTTGCCAGTCGCACTTTGCCGGTTATTAGTTGTTGGTGACAGGAATGCTGGACCATGGTGTTGCCAGTGCCTTTGGACGCAGTCTTTAATAGAACTCTCCTGTGTTTAACTGCAGCCTCTCACATAGTGTTGCTGTACAGCAGAGTATTTCATGGAAATTAAGCTCTGCATGACCTGCACTGGCTCATTGGGATTTATGACTGTGCATATCTGAAGACACAATGTCAAAGGACTTTTGGTGTACACTTACAGAAATGAGACATGACCTTAGAATCCACAACTCTTTATGATATTTAGATCAGACTACTAAATAAGAGTGCAGACCCTGCTCAGGTCCGTCTGACCAAAGGGCCCTCTTGTATTCCCCAGTGTGTCTTGTGTTTGGATGAATGGGTGAATGTGCGTGTGTGGGCAGCATGGAGGCAGTCTGTCAGCATGTCGAAATCAGTCTGCTGAGCCCTCCATTGTCCTTTCTGAGATGTATTGTGTGACAAAGAGAAACAAAGTAGAGCCTGAGGTTATTATTCTGTACCTGAAAGCATGATTATTAAAAACCCTACCAGAGCAATAAATCTGTGCTGTGACCATGCTACTAATTAGAAAGGTGGAAAAGAGCAGAGGTACGATGATAATCCCGTTCCTCTCACACTGTAAGTTTTTTCTTTTTTTTTTACAAAAAGGACCAAGCCTGGAGCAATAGTATCACAAACAGATTGCATAGCTTGTTGGTTGCATTTACATACTGCAGCAGCCTTGCAAATGAGTTGGCACAACTCAATGGAACTCCACATTTAGGTTACTGGGGAAAACCAGTTTGGAAATTTCTTAAAGTAAAGAGCAAAAAAACTTTAAGGTTAAGTTTATGAATAATAATGGGTGTTAGTAACTCCTGTCCTAATGTACAGGAGTGATATAAATGGCTCAGAGATAATCAGATACCAGATTATTATCTCTGGTATCTTTGGAAGTGTATAGCTTACAATCAAACAGAATGTTAATGGTTATATCCAAGAGATTTTAATCAGTATTTTTTGGAGTAAATAACATCCTAGGTTGATTTTTAGGTTGTGTTCAGTCAGATTATTTTGTGCACATATTTTTTGCATAAATGCTGCCCTGGAAATGCATGTCCTTCTATGGCCAACACCCAACAGCTCACACCTAACCAGGCACATATTCACACCATACTCACACCATCCTGCAAAGAAAAAAAAAACGCAAGAATTTATTATGTTACTTATAATAAATGTCAATAACCCACAATTTGCTATTGAGATTGATAAATTGAAATATAAAAAAAAAGAAATACAAATTTACAAAAATACAAAACGTAAAAATAAAGTTTGGAAACATTTGTTTAAATGGATTTATGATATAATGAGAATCTGGGTTTGTGAGATTGGTGGGGGTCAAAAGAGACTGACAAAAGGGATTGAGAAGAGCAGTAAACAATCTGGATTTTCTCATGACATGGGTGTGATATTCATAATGACGTTTTCTAGCACCATGCTGAACTTAAGACAGACTGTGATATGGATTTATCTAGTCTCATGCATTTTAAAAAAATCAGGACTTGTTTAAATCTGTTGATGCTCATATTTGAAGTTTTAAAATTGAATAATCTGTTATCTTCTTGTAAACACATATGTACTGGTGCTGCCTCAAATAGCTACATTAATGTCCTACAAGGCGTATAAACAGAGCAGAGGACTTACTTTCCCCTGCAATGTATCTTGGATCATGTTTTCTGTTCAAACTTGACTTTGAATTAATGAAGTGCACAGGCTGTACTGCAGGTGGAGGCATGGTGGGACAAACTGCTTTGAATGGATCCATCATCAATATATTTGCTTGGTGATTGCTCTCTGGTGGCTGATGGATATTTTATAAATCTAACTTAACTAGTCTGCTCTGGACCTCTTTATAAACCGCCTTTACACATTTTTTAAAATCTAAAAACCTATACAGTGTTCTCACACACAGAATGCTATAGTGTGAATCATATTTGTTCCAGTTAAATTATAGTTTGCAATAAAGTATGCGAAACTGATTTTGGCACTTTATTTTACTGAGTGGTTTTTAAAGAAAAGTTTGCCACTAAGCAGACCAAATTTTACAGAACTGTTTTCACTTCTTCCTTCTAAGCTTGCCCATCATCACCCTGCTGCTGTTTTTCCATGGGCCTTGGAGCTTTCACTCATTCTCTCTCATTCTCTCTCTCTCTCTTGTTTGAGGGACTCCAGCCTTTGTCTTTCTCTAAACTTCAGGCCCGTGTGCCTCCGCAGACTAATGAGGAAACACAGGAAACAGTTCGTAGTACACTTAAATAAAAACAGCAGTGATGTACTTTGTCTAACGTTGCATAAGAACAGTCGGAAGTGCTGGTGATCTGAAGTGCAGCAGATTTATTAATGCATAAGGTTAACATAGTGCAGCTCTGCTCTTAATTTCTAAGTTAATACTTTTTCATGGAAAAATATTTTTCTCGACCAATATGGTAGTTGTTTCTTAATCCTTGGGCATACTCTACAGTGCCACTAAAGTTCCTTTGTGATGGAAATGAACACTAACATGGGTGTAAACCAGCCCATAGGCCAGGTGCCGAGCTTACATCAGATGGGTTTTGACAGCCGTGACAGGCTTCTCATGGCCAAGCAGCTCCAGACGTTTGAAAAAGAGAGCAACTGCGGTAATGCCCTCAAGTTTAAAGTATCATAAAAGAACATAAGAGCCTTTTTTCCTGATGTCCTCCTGCCTTGTCCTACTTTCATCCCTGCCATGATCTACTCCATGGGCCACTCCTTTTGTCTCTGCCTCTATCGTGAAGTTCATAGCTCAGCTGCACACAGTCTCACTACAGGATTAAAAAAAACAACAACTAATTGGTGCCATTTCTCTCTTCCTTTTTGCATCTTCACCTTTGTTGCTCATATTGCTTTTGTCACCTCAGGCAACTAACTTGTCTGTGTTGATTTTTGCCTCTGCATCTGTGAATACACATTATTGTTTTTGTGCTGGCCAGGACCTTATATATTATTAGATTATTTGAATTGTGTTGTGCATTTTATTAAGACTTTCATCTGTATTTCATCAAGGTGTGTGGTTCTGTATAAGTAAATATAGTTAGTTTGCAATTTAATTTCTTAATAATTTATTTGTCTTTAATTTAAAAGACAAGATATGACTAATTTCTAAATAATCTGATTTCAGTAAAGACTTTGTGATGGTATAGTATCCTATAAAATACGCATTATTTCAAGTAGAGACAAAAAAAAATCAGAATTCATTAATTTACAATGTACAGTGTATTTTATGCTGTTCTGCTCATTGCAGATGAATAAAGATACCATAGTTTCTTGATAACAACAGTTATCCAAAGATTTCTGAGCATGTTTTTGAGAAACTTGAGAAGTCCGTGTGTTGTCTGCTCAATTATGTTGGGCCCCTTGGCGAGGCAATTAACCTCAAGTTTCCTATTGATCTGCACGTCTGTGTATGAATGTGTTTGTGAGTGCTATTGGGTGAGTGTGGCTCTAGTGTTAAGCGCTTTGAGTAGTCATTACAACTTGAAAAGCGCTATATAAAATTCAGTCCATTTGCTTACTACCACTGCAACTTACTAAAGAGGATATAACAATGCATTTATTATCAAAGTTAACAATAAGTTACTTGAAATGAAGACTATTAGTCAGTACAGTGTAGAAATAGAGTACAGGCATTGAACGATGTACAGAAACAGATAGGACTAGGTGAGACAGGACATGCCCTCTGAAGAGCTGGATGTTCAAGAGTTTCCTAAAGGAGCAGTATTCAGGAAGTAATCAATCACACCTCTGTTAAGCATTTCACTGAATACTAGCTCATTTGATGAATTCAGCAGATGTGCAGTTCCACCAGCAGTTTGCTAATTGCTGCTGGCGCTTGTTTGAAGGAGCTGAATCGGAGAGCCCTGGGGGAGGGGAGCTCTGTAAGGTATGTTTTTAATGAGAGAATGACATTATAACATATTGTAAAGCTCAAAAAAGTCGATTTTACATAATACTATCCCTTGGAAGATTGCAGTTATGCTTGGTAGGTCATTCCACCATTGTTCAATAACATATGGAAAGAGTCTGGATGGACTTGAGGATAGGCACCCCGACTCGACAATCTCTTAATGACAGCATCACAATCACGGTCACATGCCCAAACAAATGCCACACGGCCAGCCTCCTCTCATCCTCCTGCTGACACACACGCGCACTCACGCACACGCACAAACGTAAAAAGGATGGAAATAAACATCAGTTCTTAATATCGGGTCGCTTTTACTTATGGCACCTGTGCTGATATGTTAAATAATCACTTATACCAATGTCAATGCATACATAGTGCATCCCTAATCTAAAGTGTCAGTGTTTGGGAGAATGTTCTTTAAAGAGGCGTGATCTGCAACAACAACAAAGGTTTCTGATATTGTTCCGTACCTTAAAAAAAAAAGGAGTTCATTAGGAAACCCCCTCTGCACTCTCATCAATAAGTGTGCAACTCTTAAGATTCAGTCACCTTCTTACTGATGAAGAGAGCCTCTTGAGCTGAACAGAGGAGCTCTGTTCACGTCTATTTCGCTCCTTCCCTTATTAGCCATCTATCACGTCTGCAAGAGAGAACGTGAACGTGGTTGGTGCCTTTTAGGTATTCATTGGCAAACAGTCAAATCATCTGGAATTTAGAAAGACAGAGTTTTTTTTTTTTTTTTCATTTTGGTAATCATGTGTGGTGGTGTATCATTATGTCAAAATGACATATACTGATTCTGATTTTTGTTACTTACAGTTACAGCTTGACAAAATAGTTATAGAAAGTTACGTTCACCCAAGTCTCATCTGCCACCCACTGACCACAGACATCCTCCCAAGAAACACTTTCCTCAATGGGAAGTTAGACAGGTTTCCTTATTAAAAGCGTCGTTTTTATGTTAGCACTATCTGTGTGCATTATGCTAATTAATAGTTGCTCCATCTTAGCTTAAAAAACAAACAAAGAAAAAGCCTGGGCATCTCCCATCACTCTACATGCGTCTGTGTTGGCAGATTACACTAACAGCTATTCATGCAAGCAATCAGTCTTCCTTCCCTTTGTGTGTGTATATGTGTGTCAGCGCAGCAGTCACAAGAGATGCATGTCTCCAGAGGAGGAGATAGATGAACACACACAAAGTAGACAAAGAGACAGGCTGCACACAAACACACAACAAGCTGGAGACACAAAGGAAGCTGTCCACTGCAGGTTCCTGCTCCAATCAGCAAATGTGCTCTGATTAAAAGCAGTAACAATAGTGCGACGTTTTTAGACTGTCTTACACTACTATGGCTGTAGACTGTTTTCTTGTTAGGATTTTTATTTATTGAATGCATTAAATGAAGGAAAAGGTTTGTAGTATAAATAATGTTGTTTTATAGTTATTTAGCTCACAGACCATATATTTCTCAATCCCTTTGCAGGACCTTATGGTTGTTATCAGATTTCTTTCTCTGTTGAATGAATTTCTACTGTTGTTAAAATGTATTTTCCAAAAGAAATATAAGCATTTTTATTCAAGCTGTGTTATGTATTGTTGTAGTATTATCCGGATTTAAAATTCACTAAAATATATATGCAGATTTTGGTGATTTGCTTATTAATTTTAAAAAAATATATCTGCTGTGCAATGTGAGCATTGCTCTGACAAAAAATAAGCAACAAATGTCAAACCTCTTTCTTTAAAAAAAAAATAAAAATCATGATTTTTGTATGTTTTGTTTCTAAAAAATGATTTCACTTACAGAGAAGCTAATGAGCAATGAAAATGTCAAGCTTTAGAATTTTTTAATTATGTTGTTCGTCAGCTTTACGAACAGTGCAAATCTTATCTTACTTCTCATCCCTTGTCCAAATTACTCTTCATGTTTCAATTTGTTCCCATCAGTTCTTAATTATACTGGGACACAGTGGCTGTCACAGCATATGTTCCTGGTGTCCTCATCTTTCTGCCACTACAGTGCCTGAAAATCAAAGAAAACAAACCTAATCACTTTTGTTTCATTAGGTTGTGTGTCCAGATACACTAGGCAATAAGTCTGTTTTTGCCTCTCTTTCCTTTCTTTTCCTGTCTCCAAAAATTGTCTGCTCATTTTAGCAAATTCAGTAATGAGAATCACAAATTTCCCATCTGTGTGCAGTAATATATATAGCTATTATAAGAAACTGGACTCAAGTCTAGTGCAAGGAGTCAAAAAAAGCTACCACTTTAAGGAAATTGGGTTTTTAGGCCAAATTCTGACTCGAGTTTCAGATTGAACAGTTGTGTGTTTGATCCTCAGGCTTCATGTTTCTCAGGGGCTGTCTTAATTTCTTTTTGAGCTCACTGTTATGCAAGCAAGGAAATCAGCATTTTTATTAACTCATATTTTCCACTAAATGAGCTCTCACAACCCTTTGATTCTATCCAAAAAATAAATAAATAAAAGAAGTTGATTATGTTTTTTTTTTTACTTGTATTGTTAACATCATACATACATTAGGGATTTCTTCCTTTCATTTCTGTCCAAATGAATCATTTAATGTCTGTATTTATCTATTTGATGTCTGTCAAAGGGCAGCACAGGGGAGATGATCATTTGACAAACATATTGAAGAAGATGCTTTAATGTAGTCCTATTTACTGCTTGTGAATAAATGTACTGATCTGTAGTTTTTTTGTTTTTAATAGAATTAAATAAAACCCAGATAAACACTACTTCAGGTGTAAGCAAGGTTGTAATTATGAAAATGGCCAACAGTGTGTTTTCAATAAACTCTACTCAAATTTTGAAAACATCACAAGGTCAAAACTTTCAATATATTTTTTTAAAAGTCCTTTTAATAAGATAGCCTCAGAATGAATAGATATCTCTTTCTAGCTTTTAGTGTTTATGTTGCACATTCATAAGCCATTTTATGGAAGAAGGGCGCATTTCATCTTGGCCAATTAGCAGAAGGAGTTGAGTTTCTGCGCTGTTTTAGAATTGCAGTTTGCCTGCGTTGTCGCTTGGAAATGGCAGCAGAGGAAGTGAACACAGTTTCCAGTGAGCTTCATATCGTAGCTTTCTTGTATGTCAGGTCCAAACATTAGCAATAGGGTAAAATCGTATCCAAACAAATCAGCAACAAATAATCTCTGAATAGCCGAGGGTTCAGACCATGTGTATCAAAGCAGAGAACGAGGTGTAGGTTTATACCAGGCTAGTATTACATCTGTGATATTGGAAGTTTTCAAAATGTAGTAGAAAAACAAAAAACAACAAATATTCTAGACAGTAAAAGCTGCTTTTAGGGGCAGCAGTGTCTTTGTTTTGGCTCAGTGCATAGACAGAAATGTACCATATGGCAGCTGAATTACAGTCTGGAGGGGATTATTTCACCAGAGGCGCTCCTCTCTTTATTAATGGTGTTCATGGAGCTCGCCGCTGCCCCGAAGGGGGGGTGACAGGTGCTCCTGATGGTAATAAAGGATTGTTTACACTGCAGCTCAAAATGTCATTCTTACAGTTCTGCTTGAAACATCTGACAGATTTTTTTTGCTGCAGGCTTCTTTGGTTGGAGAGGCTATCTAATCAGATCTGTTCTGAAATTTATGTTAAAAAGGTGGACCTAAAAAAACCCTTACATTTCCCTTTGATTTCAAAGTTACTGAGATAAACAAGAATATACAGCTTTATATACACCTGAAAAAGAAACAGGATGATATCATTATGTTTATACTGATTATGTGCCAACAGGTATTTATATGGTATTGGTTCATGTAATACAGGAAAATCCAAATACAATTAAGTAAGAATCAGCACAATCAATACAGATACCAGGAGGTAAACCATGGGGAAAACTGATGATGATGATGTGGTCAGGGTTGTGGTGAGCTTAGCTATTTTTAGCAGCAGTCATTTCTCATTGCAGGTGCAGAGAGGGAGAATCTACAGAGGTCTACTAACCTCTACATGCATGAGAGATAATTAATCATAAACATATTTATGGTCATCGGTGTCTGTGAAGGCTGGTTCTATTGGAATGTTTACATCTTTATGCATTTCTATTGTCCTTGAGGTGTGAAGAGTCTTAACAGCTGTAGTAGAATCTTTGTCTGTGAAAGAAATACCAGTACATACATAAATTTAGTGACAACAGAATTTATAAGTATGTAAATTTTTATTTAAGATGCTGGAGAAATTCATAAATCACAAATTATGATAAATAATGGAGGCCCCTCATATTGCTTGAAAGACTACATGTAATGTCTGTTTTAGTGAATTCTAATGCCTGCCTTTGTCATTGTCACTTTTGATTCCTGGATAAATTAAGAAATCACAGTCCAACACTGATTAACAGCATTAGATTAAATGTTTGTTTTATGCAGGGCAATAATTTAATGCAGATTGGGTTACGTTTGTCATTGATGATGGTTAATCTATAGCAGAAGATTCAGCTGATTCATCCAGCTGTTTAAAACTATTCCTCCTATTTTATTATGATAAAATGTCAGAGTTTATCCAAACCCTGACAGTCAGTTACTCAGTTTCCTAGCTTTCTGTGTTGAGCATAAAGTTTATTCCACCATCCTCAAAGACCAATAATCTATTTTCTGTCTGTCTCAGGATTTCATTGAAAGGCCTTCTCTACAGCTGGCTTTAACTGGCCCCCTATATTTATGAGGATTGATATTTGGTGAGTGGCAGCAGAGCTTTACAGAAAACCCACAGGAATACCCTTCACGACATCCTTAGATCTTTCCTCCTGTGGGTGTGAACTGGCTGTCAATCTTAAGCAGTCATATGGTTTATTGGCATTGAAGGCATGGGATCACCATGGCCTGTAGGAGGTACAATCAATGCGTGAGTAGGCTTTGTTAATGCTGCATGAGTAACTAATGTGAATACCTTCTTTTTTCCTGTTAGTTTCCTGCCTTGTAGTAGCTGCCTCCTGTGATTTGTGGATTTTTGTTCCTCAATTACAAGTTTCTTGTGTGTTTGCTGGATTCTTGGTCAAATTAGATTTTTCTCAGTTCTTTCTGTGCATTTCTCAGATAAGAATTGAAAATTTCAAGACTACTTGTTCAATCTTAAATCATTGTGTCACTTGTGCACATTAAAAAGTAGTTTCTTGTTTCTGTGAACATGTTGCAAAACGCTTTTGAATTGTTGTTGTTGTACTGCCAATAAATTACAATTAAAACGTAAATGTGAATCTTGCCTTTGATCTCTGACACCATGACAAAGCAATTTGACTATCTTATACATACACAATGACACAAGGTATTCACTGACAGATATTTACTATTGAGAAATGAAATAAGGATTTTGAGAAAGACTCACTTTTACAGGTAATCCATGGTGCGTTGCTTTTTGTATGAATTTTGAAAAATTTGCTTACTGTTTTACAAATGTCAAGAATGAGTCAAGAAATGCACTAAAGCGACTTAGAAAAACTGCAAAAAGAGCATCAGTATCGTCTCACCAGGTTAAACCATCATCATTTAAACCATACAGGATTTTATTAAACTCCGGGTGGGTCAACTTTTTTATTATTTTGCAGTAGCTGCATCACCACATATATTGAGCTTTACTTTATAGTTGCAATCAGCTAAATAATCAATGAAAGACTACATGAATAATTCATTTGTTTAACCAAGAGAAAATTTCAAATAGTAAGATGTTTCTAGACAATCTTAGATAATGCTGTGCAATAGGGTTCCAAGTTTTCAGTGCCAATTAAGTCTAATGTATTGTAAATGCACATATTGACTAGACATTTACTTTTAAAAAAAATGATTCTTCTGAAATATTGAGAGAACAGATTTTTGATTTTTGAGCTTTAACTAAGGATGTGTTGAAAATTGTGCTGTAATTACTGCCAAGATGTCAGACCTGCTCCCTCTGTTAGACTCGTGTCAATAATTCACTGCCCACTCATTTACAGCCAATATTTCTGTTTTGATTTATTATTAAGACTTTTGTTTTCTGAAGTAAAGTACTCAATACCGGCTTAAAGAGTAAGCTTTTCTTGTAGCCTTTGTGTTCATTTTTCAGCCTAAGATTTGTCTAAATTTAGCCTCGCATTGATCGCCAAACACTGCAACCTGTCAAGATGCTTTGGCTGATCTGATCTTTGCCATTCCCCTGACCTGCTCCCTTTAGTCTGCTGCAGGCAGCGGCCGTAAGCCAGAATACTTTGAGATCAAAGTGTCTTTGCTCTTTTGTCAGTATCTCCCGCCTTGGTCTAGAAGGCTGATGTGAGAAATGATATATAACAATCACAGGAAGTTTGTAATGGTAAGAATAAGAAAGAACCTAATTATTCAATTATGACTGCTACTTTTGTTCATAAATCAGGAAATGTCACTGCATCGTAATCTTCAGTAAAAATGCTATATTTTTATGGTATCTACACATAGATTTAAACAAAAACATTCCCAAAATCAAATGAAATATTATTAGATTATATATGTATTGTGTTTCAAAATTATGTTCTTAGTGCTTATAGACTCCCAGCAGTTTATGAAGCATAGATAGTACACAGAAAACTGAACTTGCCAGAACCAAACTCAAGAGTAGTTTACTGACTGCTATGGACCAGTGGGGGTGAGTAACTGAGAATTATCTCAAATATTTAAAATTTGTCCTGATTACTTTATCATGTAAATTGTTTTTGACATACCATTTGCATTATGCATGAAAGCTAAGTGGTTTAACCGTTTTAATTCAAAATTCTGCCCATCCTCACATTGACTGTTAAAAGACTATTTATTGCTTCTTCCTTTCTTTAATGCATCATTTATCTCCATCAGGCTTGCATTATCTCTCCAAGGCTCTGCCAATCTGTCTAGGCCACAAGACTCATTTAGAACCGTAATATGGAATAAATTGTGAGAAGATATCTTTATATGTAATAAATTTTTCTATTGGTGTAGTAAACACTTTTGGACACAATGTGGGGGTAAATTCTGCATAATGTACAAAATCTTAACCCAGAATGTAGCTTTGCAACATACATTGCAAAATTACCTTTCAACAATTTTCACAATACTTTCTGTATTTCACAAAATACAGAAAGAAAATCTTTCTGCATTTTGTTTGGATCTTATTTGAACATTTCAATTTTGAGCAGGTGAAGGGCAGTGACGCATTTTTAAAGTTATTTCTAAAGTATAGCATTCATTTGTATTCAAACCTGATTTAATGCTTTATAGAAACATATTTTGATGCAGTTTCAGCTATGTATGTCTATGTCTAAGGTTTTCTCCTTGTCACTGTAGAAAAAAAACGAGACCAAATTTCAAATTTGATTATTTTTTTGCACTGGACATTATATGGGGGTGGGGGGGTATAAAGTAAAGGAGGTAGATGAATGAAAATGATTTTCAGATTTGTAGTTTTAAACAATTGTTAAAAAACTGTGTATTATTTTGGTTTTACTTCACAATTATTCTCAACTTTGTTGTTGGTTTAGTACTTAAAATCCCAATAAAACTTGAAATCTGTCATTGCAACATGGGTATTTCTAAAAGTCCATTACCTTGCAGTCTTTTTGCAAGGTAATATACCTGATTCCTTATCAATAACTACAGTTCCATGTTGCAAGTACATGAGGTATTGAATTCATGCATACTTTGTTCAGATTGAACAGCCACATTAGCTAATAATTTAATACTGTATTTATCCCACAGATCAGTGCTTGGCGTTTCTCTCTGCACTCTGTCATCTTGAGTAAGAGAAAGTGATAGTAGTACTCACAATCCAATTGTCATTCGTTTTAGCACTGATACAAAGAGATAGCACCACCTTCCGCTGTGTCAGACTCAAGGTTGGCATCTGATCATCAGTCTGCACAGCTTTAATAACAATCCAGATACACCATAAGATTGCCACCAGCATTGATTGCCTGGAGTCAGAAATAACTCTTGCACAGACTCTTGAGTGAATTATGGGCGCACATAAATGCTTGGAAACTTATATAATTGGGAAGCTGACAGATGGAGGAGAGTCAGCTCTAAATTACTTTGTAAATCTTATCAGTATTGCTATGTGGAGTGTGGGTGTTGAAGGTTGTTTGTCAAGGTTATTGCCTGATGAGTCACTGTGGGGAGGCAGTGAGAGGGGGCACAGCAGTTTGTCAGATGAACAATATTATACTGTTTAAGCTCAGTCACAAATATTTCAGTTCAGCAGTGCCTGAGACAGAGTGATGGAGGCCTTGGAGCATATCTTTAAGAGAATGGGGTCGTAGCAAGGCAGCTAAAACTTAATCCACAGACAATTATACATGGGCCACAATTAAAGCTTATTCTCAAAGATACGTTTTCATTCAGATAATACTTTATCTTCAACGAATGCAAGAGAAATGCAGCAAAAGTGTAGTTTTTACTGGACTAACTGTCTGTCATTGCTCTCATATCTTCTCGCCCTCCTTCTACATAGTCTGGCAATGTTGAGATAACCCACTCCAGAGATTTTTCTTTTCCACTGTGACCTTGTTCTCATATTCAGTGGTGGATTATTTCTCTCAATCAAGATATTTTATGTAACTGCTAACCCAAGAGGATTATAGAAGAATATTCTGCTTTTAGAACCGAGAAGATCCTGCCGCACTGTCTGTCATGTTGCATGTTTGGAAGAATATTGCTGGTGTGAAGAGCAGTTGGCTGAATGTTTCAAGGTTATTGCCAAGATTCAATCTGACATGGGCATGGTATCTTTTGGCTGTTTTACAGGGCTGTAGCACCTGATCACCATGGCAGCCACTTCATTCTTCATTGCTTTGTTTTTATACTGCATCTTTATGCAGTATAAAGCCATGATTCCAAAATTGCTATTTTTGTGGAAATTATTTTTTTTATAATGTATTCATTATATTCATAGACATATTTATATTTCAGTTTGTCTTAATTTCTCCATCTTAGTGTATATCCGGTTTAGATTTTCAATACTCAGCATACCAGTAAAGACTGGAAAACGAGAGCAAGTCTCAATCCAGTACAGCACGCACTACAGCCTGCGGCTGAAAATCTGCTTGTTCTAGTGCAGTAATTAGTGCCTGAAGGTTGCAGCATAAGCACATTCTGCTAATCCAGCCATGATGCTCCAGTGGGCTCACAGTTTAAAGAGTAGGACTGAATCCCAGTGGAGCAGATGGATGACGTGATGTGAGAGGGGGTTTGATGGGGCCCCCCGATCATTAAAAAGCCCGATTTCATGGTGCTAATGAGATCAGCAGTTTGAGCTCAAGGCTGGTGGTTTGCTGAAGATTCACTTCTCTCAAGGCTGAAAAGTTTGGAGGATTTTTTATTATGCAACAAGGAATTTTCAAGGACTCAGTCTTGGATGTCTAAAAAGAATCTCATCAGAATTTGTACAGACAATAGTTTAATTAGGATCAAAGGAGGAAATCCCCAAACTCGCTAGATGTAATCCAGGGATTCAACACCATTATAAAAAGGCTCCATCCATTATGCATGATGACATTTTTATATATAAAAGTTGTACAGTGCTGACTTAAACAGATATAAGCCATGAGAAATAAATAAAAAGTTGTATTATGACAACGATCCAAACACACTTTATACACAAGGTACGATAAGGATTTTGTGCTTTGATATCGATATTTACCTGACATGATGTTAGCACAAATCAGTCATCCTTTTATTACTTATTTTGTAGTGTGGAATGTTTGATCAAGTGGTATTACAGTCAACGACAAAAAGGTATGACAACAACTGATTAATTATTAACAAATGGGTTTGCATGCGGGACACATGCACTGCTTAGTCGGGCTAAATTATTGAATGGAGTCCTTCTAACAGTGTGCTTGTAGAAGGACTAATCCAATACAAATTTTTTGGCAGATATTGGATAGGTTTCCGATATCAATATCGGATCAGGAGCGCTCTATAAAACATTACCTTGATAAATTACAAGTTTCTAGCTCAAATCCTCTATTGCTATGAATGAAATGTTACAAGAAACTGCTCAAAGGCATCAAGTTTTCATCAGCAAATATATGAAAAAGACAGAAATTTGTTCAATTCGATACAAAACAATAAAATGCTCCACTTTGTTCTTTTTGGACATTACTGAGTCTTGTGGGTACATATTTTGTACAACAGGGAATCCATATTTCTTGTCCTTCAGCCTTGTTAGTTTCTTAGTGGGCACCCTGAATTCCCTAAGAGCCATAAAGTCTGCTAACAACTCTCTCTGCACATTTCCTCTTGCAGTTTTACTTTGCTGACTAAGGAAGTGGTCATCTAATAGGTGTTGAGAATCTCAACACATACCAACTCATCCATCTAGAGCATAACAGGAGCAGCAGAGTCTGCAAAGATTGTTGACAAGGCACATTGTTTGGTCACTGGCACTTCCTGCAGCCTGGGTGGTTTATTATAAGGTGATGGATGTACATTGTAGGAAATGTATTAGTTTGTAACAAGGGTGTGCATGAAGCAGTGTTGTTTAGCTTTCAAATATGCAGCCAATGTGTTTATGTTAGCTGTATATGCACGGATCGTTATGAATTCTTGACTTTCAGATGCTGTTTGTGATAGCTGCTTGTTTGTTTCCTTCAAATCAACTCATGAGCAGTAAAAATCCAAACCTTTTTATATTTCTGGATTTCTTAAAGAAATGGAGACCTACTGAAGGTGCCGCCTGCCTTTAGATGGAATAACATCATTTCTTCCAGATTGGCATAAGTGGAAGTGATAAAGACCAGGTTGGAAAGGGCTTGCAGCAAAATGTGCTGCCTCCCACAACATCCCCAAACCCACTTGTGCCAAACACATGCCACCCTGCGTGGCCAGGCCATGCCATCGTAGCTCCCCCCCTGGGCAAACAAAGACCCCTTTCAGACCAGTCCGTGCTGTGATCATATGGAGCAGAAGCAATCTATTCCTCTTGGCTGCACTCTGTGAGCTGAACCAGTCTTTCTCTTGCTCAACCAGCTGGATTGGTTGTGCTTTTTGATTTTTTTTTTTATGTAGACCTTTTGGTCTTTAAAAGGGCACAAAGGTGGATGTCAACCAATATGTCAGCTGTCTGTGGAAATGTGTCTGTGTATTCAGAGTGGATTCACAGACATTGCAAAAGTGTTCATGTTCTCTGAATTTTTTCACATTTTCTAACATTTTAATCACAAGACTTACTTTATTTAAAAATGATAAACCAACACAAAGTACAGAATTATCATAAATGTGAAGGAAAAAAATTCTGAAATCATTAAATTGTATTTACTGGCAGATTAAAAGATAAATCCATTCCATAAATTAGTTTATTATTGAGAACTCCCTTCTATTGCAGGAGCCTAGTCACTAAGTCAAACACATTGTATAGATTAACTACACACAGACTGGGGTTTCCAGACTTTATTTCTGTTGATTGTGATGAAAATATGGCATTTAAAATTATAATATTACATCAGATCAATAAAAAAAACAAAAATAAAAAGAGAAATATTGGATGAATTAAATGTATGCTTAATATCAGTTTAAAGGTTATTTTCAATAAGTACTTTTAATCTGACAAATGAGTGCCTGAAAGTCTATTCTAATTTGTTGAATATGACTGTTTCTGCTTGTCCCTAGGGAAGAAATATGGAAACATGCCACTACACATCACATTTGGCACTTATCAAATGTAGCAGTCATCCACATCCTACAGTCTAGGCTTTTCATAAAATGGGTTGCTTTAGCAAAGAATGGGGACAGTGCATGAGGGTACATCATGGATATTGAGTGACTGCCCTAAACTTACATTACTGCTGATGGCTTTGGATGCTCAAGGCTCAGAATGCTGTTTGTTTGACTGACAAAGTTCATACTCGTCTAAGTGGACCAGCACTCACCTGCACTCCTGTCAGCCCACTGGCAAGATGTCATATTTCCACCGTGTCTCTCTTCTTTCTTCTTGCAGCATCAATCCTCTGCCCTCAATCAGTGACGCATTGCGCTTGTCGAAAAGACCTTAGCCTTGAAAAAAAGCCTTGAATGCATCCAATATTTCATTTTGCTGATCTTATCTTGCAATTCACAATGTAAAAAGTTAATGTTATATGTAAGATATTCTTATTGTTTTATTTTTTACTGATGTTAGGTAAACTAAGAACTTTTTGGAAGATGGATAGGGATGAGAAAATTCCGAACTGAATAAATACATTTTTTTTGGTTGCCAGCTGTAGTTGAAATCTGTGAAGGCAGTGTTTTTCCTGTAGTTCTTTGCATCAACAAGGGGATACAAAAGCCTCTCTATTTCTCCAGCATGCTGGTTGCCTACTTTTTCCATTAGCTCTGTAGGGAAAAACAAATTTTAGAGAAACATTCTAATGTTCAGTTCTGAAGATGCTCCTTTTATTTATTAGAATTTGAAAATTTTATGCCAATGAACCTACCTCATATCGAGCTTAGCCAATTGTTCTTTTTTCTTTATGTTAGTTGTATTTTATCCGCAGCATACATTCTGGCGTACATCCTGCGGGTTAACTGAGCTCCTTCAAACTGCTGTGACAGAAGCTGAACTGAGAGGATGTTTGCTGTTACAGCCAACATGATTGTCACAGATGTGCCCCACACAGTTTCTCGTTGGGAGGTTTCCTTGCTCAGTAAAAACAAGCTTTTTCTGCAGCGCACTGATGAAAGTTTAATGAGGGCATTGGTGATACCTTCGAAGTAAAGCAACTTGTTCGGTTTATTAGTACCTGAGCTGCATTCACACATATTGAGATTTTCACTTTTTCCTACCTTACTATGGTAACTATGGGTTAAACCTTTCTACACAATTCAAACATTTAATATTTTTGTTCAACTCGGAAATTTCATCTTAATTTATTTATTTTTTTTTTTTTCAAAAGTTACAGCAATTTTTCTCCAAATTGCTTCTTGTGTTGTCTGCTGCTTCATGTGTGCTTCTTAAATCAGCCAAGTAAAAGCCCCAGTCATTGTCTGGCTTCATCTGTTCTACTATTTTAAGACAATCGTAGAAGAAAAAGCATGTGATTACACATAAATAGGCCGGTTTACATTAGATTTTCAAAGTTTTGAAAGGCTGAAGTGTTCAAAACCCTGAAAATTTAGATGATGATACACATGATGTAAGTTTTATCATAGATAGATAGATAGATACTTTATTGATCCCCAAGGGGAAATTCAAGGTCCCAGTAGATACACACAACATACACTTTAGTTCAACCGTATATTACAAAATCGCCGGAATACTGAAATGTGACACACTGACCACTGATCATGCTATATGATTGAGCGTTGTTGTTTTGACTTTGAAGTGCTGTCAGTTGTCATATATTACACTCAGTGTAATACAATACACTCAGTATAATGCAATCTCAGTGCCTACACAACAGTATATGTTAATTATTTTATTTGTCCTTTTTATGATGTAACTTCCTGTTAATTATTTTATATCTAGAATTACAGTTTGTAAGTTTTCAAATTAACACATCTTATTCTATTTTCTTCACTTTAAGACTTTACTTAGTTTAATAAATGTCTAAGTATTTACATTAGTAACCTTTAACAAAAATATTGAGACATAATATAGTATGAAAATATAAAGTACAATAGTAGCGGACAACACTGATAATAATCACGACCTTACTTTGCACAGGTCAATAATAAAAATGACTCCTGCTCTACTTCCTTCTACCTATCCAATCCTGTGCAGCTGGGAGAAACACATGACTGCAGGCTACATGGACATTCAACCACAACTTTCCAATGATTTCATCCAGGCATGTTCCTAAATATATACATGCTACTATACAAATTTGTTTACTGCATTGAATTTTCCTACTGGGGCTATTTGGAGTTCCATCTTACTTATTTTTTCCATTTGACGTCTGGCGTAGTCTGATCAATATATTATGTAAGCTGTGTGGGTGAGAGCTAAGGACAAATTTAAGACTGCTACCTTGAAAACTCAGTGCTATCTTTACATTGTGCATGTTTTGCAAGAAGTTGCCCACCTTCATTTAAGCAGAGCCCTGCCATGAGTAAGAGAGCCTTGTATAAAGTGGCGCTCATGGATACCACTGTTGCTATGAAACTGTCAAAACGTGTTTGAAGCACAGACCTGTTCTGATAGAAGTTGAAATATTCTCAATACCTATTGCTCTTGCTGATATTTGCCAAACTTAGGTTAAACCCTTTGCTATTAGTTTCATTATTCAAAGTCATTTGAATAAGGAGCTGTAAAAGCACACATTCTGCTCAGCTGTATCTTTTACTATCAGCTTATGAGAAACATTTTTACTTCTCAGGGAGACCAATGTTGAAAACAGACATTTACTACAAAAGAAACAATGTTATAGTCAAGCAAAAAAATGTCAAAGATGTAGTTGTTTCTGTGACAGCTTACTGCATATTTGCTTGGAGGATCCTTTCTGTATCTGTTGACCATCAGATAAGCAACATCATCAGTGTTTTTTTGGAGAACAAGTTAAAGTACATTAAACTGGGACTGAAAGGAAGCCAAGACTTCTCAAAGCTCTCTTTGAAATTGCTATTTCTGTTCTTTCTTTTTATGATTTTATCCTAAGAGACTTATTTTAGATTAGCTGTTGGATCATATTGCTCTTAAAATACCACTTTTTAATTAGACATGCAGACCAATTATGCTAGGTTCTTCTCCTTCTCCCTGTGGACATCCCGAGGTACTAAACTGCAGACACTGAGGCTCTTAAACTTCCCAGTGTAGCTTGAAACTAGGCAAAGTGAAACCATGTGAAATGTCTCCAAGTAGGTTTCTCTAAACAATGTGTCACTACTTATAATCTAATCTAAAATTCTTCAAGAAGACTTTTGAGAAGATATTTTCAGGACTATGTATAAAGTAAGCTGTTACAAATGGACATGCTTGTTACAACCATGAAAATAAAAAAAAACATTTAAATACAGATGCTCAGCCCCTCATTAAGAGTTTGGTTTCAAACTTTATGAAATATGACCCCAAGCTGTCATATATCCTTCCTAAAATGTACACTCTTGTAATGTGAAAAAGTCAGTTCTACCATTGCACAGTAAATCCCCTTAAAATGCACTAATAAAAGAAATCAGCTGCATTGCAAAGGATTATGTTAATGGAGGATATCTCAGTAGACCAGTAAAAGTGACACCACAGTAAATCTCTGAAATAAGCTGTCACACTGAATACCCAACCAGCAAATCAGCAGCACTTTTCAGCTCATCCTGCTCACCGTTTGGTCGGCAAGTCATGCATTCTTGCCAACCAAGTATGCATGACAGCAGCAGCAGCAGTATAAATCCTCCATGCCTGTCATACAAAATAATACAGGCAAATAACACAAGTTTGAAGGAAGGAGTTCTGTTCATTCTTTTTATTTCCTAAGGTGGTAAAAGTAAGAATTCTTTCAGACCACTGTGTTGTTCTCCTCTCCTCTCCTCTCCTTTAGGTTGTACTGTCAATGTAATGAAAAGAGCGAAATCAGGATAATAAAAAAAATGTTTCCACCTATTCTACAACACATGATGCACATGCTGTTCTTTTACACACAAAACATAATAAATTTATTCACTTTATGAAAATATAAAGCATCCATTAAAGCAGATTTCTTTAGGTTTTGTTGTCTGCAGAGATTAGAAGAGTTATAGTGGCCTCTTGAGTGCTCGGTTTTATGGAACACCGCAGGGCTTAGAGTTATTAAAATTGTCTCTTTGTTTTAAGGTAGGTCAGCCAAGCATGTGTGACCAATAAGATAATGTCTCCTATTATAGTGGTGCCTGATATTACTTGACTTTAATTAGAGCATAAGATATTCAAAGGTGCTTTCACCTCAGTAAAATCTGGAATATTGAAAATGTTGGTCTCTCTTTTAGCCCATGTGGTTTAGCTCAAAAGACGCTCATGTTAAGTTGTCAGATTCTGACATATAAAAGAAGCATGATGAGTAACAGATCATTTCTTTTTGAAAATTACACTTTTAATGTGACATATGTCGTGTATAACTCAATTTAGAAACAAACAAAGGTAAAAAAAAAAGAAAAAGAAAAGACAGAAGGGCCTGAATTCCCAACAAGTAGTTGTTGTTTTCTGCTTTTGACATCTTTTTCCTCTGTTCTTTGTGAATGGATTAAGGTCTGATATCATCAAAAACTGTTTGAGGCCACAGAAGGCACTAAAACAATAGCATACCCACAGTGAAAAGTGTTAGGGTTGGGATCATGATTTGATGTTAACATTTTTACATGAATCTGTGGATTTTTGTGAATGTGAATTAAATTATAAAAGGTAAAAGTATCAGTAAGTTTTGACACAAAACCTACAAGTATCTGCTAGAATGGTAAAAAAAAATTAGATGAATGTTTTGTCATGGTTTTATGTGTTATATCACAAGCCCGGCATTGTAACAACAGTAGTTCCAATTTTTAAAAACAATCTTAAATGTTTTTTTGAAAGCCAGAAAGACAGGCTTTTTTTAAAATGTACTTTAAGTTTGATTTTTAAACTTAAGAAAATCCTGAGAGATTTAAATCAGTTTACAGCATTCCACAAAACAGAAAATAATTCAATGTTAAAAACCTTCAGAGTTCAGTGATCTCTGTGTTATGTCTCCCAATGAAGTGAGTCAAGTTTCACTTTTTTTTTTTTAAGAGGTTTGACCCATTCTTGACTAAATTTAGCCACACAAAAGTCCTGGAATATACAAATAAATGTGTTTTATGTGGATAATTTATTGAGAACATTGAATCTCCCTTGGGCATCCATTAGAGCTTTGGTACATAAGGGGAATGGTGGGCTTTTCACGCCTGTGTGCACACACAACCCTTTCTATAGAGCCAAAACGGCTTTTTCCATTTTCACGGCTGGATTCCCCAACAGACACTGATATTTCCTGGGGCTTCGGGAACAATCAAGGAGGGTGAACTAGTTTCAGGGGGGCACTTTGGTCAGCATAAGGTGTTTAAAACAACTCTAGGCTCTTAGTGTGCTCAACATTTTTTGTTTGCAAAATTCATTCATTGAGTTTTCTTTTCACATTAAATTTAATACAATTTCTTAAGAAAGACTTGAACAAAACTTGGAACGACAGAGAGAGATGGAGAGAGAACTAATAATCCATCACAGGATGGCAAACTGTTGCATGAACCCATACACTTCTTGTTAATTATTATAACTATAAAGTTAAACACACCTGATACTTTGCAAAAAAAAAGCCCATGCCACCATCCTTCACTGAACTGTCTCCTATGCTGTTAACTTTTATGTGAATTTCATTATCTTCAATATATTTATATTAATAATTACACCAAAGTTTATTTCATCATGTCATCAGTAATAGCCATGAGAAGGCAAAAGGGACATTTCCATTTAATGATATCCCTCCTCACTTGAGATTGAATCATCTTTCTTGATAGATTATCATAGGGAGTCAGGGAGATATGCCTTTTCAGAGATAATGAAAAAGGAGCAAAAATTCAGAGGGTAGATTTATTTATTTATTTAAGTTTATTTGGTAGGGACAGCCACACATTAACATAGACAAACTGAACAAAACAGCAGTCCCATGTTTGCATCATAGTGCAAAAGCCACAGCTAATTTGCAGCACACTGAAGAAGCCTGACAGAAGTACTTCTCTGTCTGACAACAGACCCACTTTCTGTTACCGTCTTGGCCACTGTCACTTCTCTTCTAATACTTGTAAGGAGTATTAAGGGAGACATAAGGTTTTGGCTTTGTTTGCGTTATTGGAGAATCAAAGTAGCAAAAATAGCAAAGTGTTTTGTTTAGTTTGACACAGGCGATTAAAACAGGATGTCTTAGGGGAAGATTAAACTGCTTTCATAAAAAGGTCAGAAGAGACAAAAAAAACCACCTTTGGGTTTCTGAGAGAAGTTTACATTACTAACACAGTATAACTAAAATTCATATTAAAATGTAGCTCACAGGGCTAAAACAAATAATCCTGATGGATCCTTGTGCACATTTTATAGAAACAAAGAGTTGAGGACACTAAGGAATAGTTTTCATGAACAAAAACTGCTGAATTGCTTAAAAGTAAAGGGGGAGAGGGATGAAACAGCAAGGAGTGGTTTAGCCTTGAGGAAATTACACAGATAACACCTTGCAAAAGTTGATGAACCATGTGAAGTGGTGTCTTAATGGCAATATGCAATGCTAGTTTTCACCATGTGTGTTGCATGTTGGCGAAAAGTTTAAATTTGTCCCCATCGGAACATCTTCTTGTTTGTTCTGTCCCCAACACAGTTTGCAGCAAACTCCAAGCCTGACTTCTTATGGCTTTATTTCAACAACATTGTCAAAGATTTATTTGTGGACTATCTGACTAGTAGCTGTCTTGATAGATTTTCCCATATGAGGTGTGGATATCTGCAGCTCCTCCAGAGTTACCATGCACCTTTTTAATGTTTCTCTGATTCAAGGCTTCCTTGCACTGGCTCTGATTTTACAGCCATGTGTTGATCTGTTTGCAGTTGTGACGGACTATCTTCATATGCATTATGAGATGTTGAAAACTTAGTGTTATGTTGTAACTTTACTCTGCTTTAAACGGTTCCTTGGTCTTTATCATGTTCTCTTACTGAAGTCGCACATTGATGACTTATAAAAACCATGTATAATTTTTCTTCCAACACATCCGCCATATAATAACCTAATAAAACATTGACATTTGTGATTATGATTTGAGAGCGTGTGAAAATGGTAATGGGGTGTGAATACTTTTCAAGGCACGGTTAGAAATCATGAGGGATTTCTTCTAGCAGAAACTCCTCAAAGTTGAAGACACTTTGAAAAATGTTTAGCTAAGTGTTGTGATGTTCTTAAATGAAACTTATAAAGGCGAAACAGTAAAAGCTTACAGGCACGGAATCTTCTCTGGGTAATCAGTAAAGCAGTGCTTCTGGCTGTGTTGCTGCTTAACAACTTAATTCCTGTATGTGTGAACAAATCTTTGCCAGCATCTCCAGTGTGCATGTCTGCTACGATGCGTCACGGCTGTGAGCTAAAGCTAGATGGAGTTATGCAGTATGCTCTAAGAATCTGCAGCGCGGTATCAGTGCGTGAGAAAAAATGTTAGGTCTCAGGGGCTGAAAATTATAAATTATACATGACACTAAATTACAGACTGAATTAGCCATGCTGAGTCAATTTTACAAAGGCTTTCTCTAAACTGGGGGAGAATAAGGCAGCACATCAGAGCTGAAACTGCGCAGAAAGCCCAGAAAGAAAAAAATATCAAGCATTGTTTTTATGTTAATCCTTGGAATGACACCCATTGTGCTGCTTATTTTGTTGTAGGGATATTTGTCACACTTTTTAGTTAAAGCTGTACAGTTGGCGAACATCTACAACATCACTTAAATATAAAAAATAATTAGCTGACAAAAAGGAATCCAGTAACTGAATAATGTGGGTTTTGGACTTATTTCAAAATTTTACACGCGGCAGTGTAATCTGAGCGGACCTTAGATTACCCACAACGAGCTGAGAGATGTGACAGAAAGGCTATTAGGGTGAAACTGGCAGAGAAATCCATCAGTGGTGGGCTGGATGACTCAGAATTCCTCATTGAGAAACATTTATTTCTGCCTGCTTGCAGGAAGAATCAGTTAGGCACAGATGTCACAAACACCTCTGCAATAAATCTGCATCTTTACAGACACTTTTCATTGGCCATGGTACATCTGTTTGGAATCTAGAAACCTTGTAAAGCTGCTAAAAATATTTTGCAGTGACTGGTTCTGAGTAACTGTCAATACTGTTATTGAAGCTTTTTGATTTTGACATTGTGTGGAAAGACTAGTATTTTTGCAGAATTTGCAGGAATCCACGTTTAGCTACAATGTTATTTAAGGACCCCTCATATAATAAAAGTCACCTGGAATTTTTACGTTCAAGAGATCCTTAATGTTTCCCTCATGAGTCCCTGTGTTGTAAAGCAAATCATGAAGCACAGCAGGTTTGTTATTCTTGATCAGGTGCTCATGTGGCCATTGTTGGAGGTTTTGGTGTTGGACAGAGATCAGCAAGGACCCTGACCAGTCTGCCCAACAAATTGTGATGCACTGTTAATTCTGAAACTTTCTTTCAGAATCAAAAATTATTTCTTGACCAAGCTTGACCTATAATAACTAATTTCCTATATTTGACCACTTGCACCAGCCTTCACTCCCTACGTGCATCAATCACCCTTGGCGTCTCATGACACTGTTGCAGCTTTTACCACTGCTCTCCCTTGCACCATTTTAATATATACTAACCACTTCAAGTGTGAAACACCCACAAGAGGCACAGTTCTGAAGATTCTCTGACCTAATTTTCTCAACTTCACATTTTGGTTCTTGTCAAACTAAGTCAAAGCCCGATTCTTCTGGCACACTAGGTCTACGTGCTTCCTAATAGACTGCACTCACTAACAGGTGTCATGATGAAGAAATAAAGATGATTCACCACACCTGTCAGTAGTCATAATGATATCCTTGATTAGTGTAATTTTATCCTTGTCAAATACTGTTGTGTCCAGCACACTTTTGTGGATCTTCTCAGCGGTTCAGACATCTTAATGGGCAAGCTTAATGCCAAACACTTGAGGAGCAGGAGTTTAACGAACATGGAACAACATTAAATGATACCAATGAGAGCTAAACCAGGTAAGCTAGGCAGGACATTATGAATTACATCAGCTTGTAGACTAACAGCAGGATTGTCTGACTGTATTATATTCACAAGCACATTAGTGACCATGTATGTACATTTTATTTATTGAACTTCAAAAAGAGAGCAAAGACATTAAAAGATTATTAAAATACATAATTAAAAGCACCAAAAACAGGTTATGTTATGTGAATAGTAACAAATGCTTAAAAAGATTTTCAAATTTTAATATTTACATCTTCCACTGCTTTTTACTAAGTTCAGACTGTGATAAAACCACAAAAAAGTTTGGAAAAAGTGATCTCTTAAGTTTAACATTTGGTCTTGGACTCTGGATTTTGGTTTCTAAACCTAAGGGTTTGAGTTGTAATAATTGGCTTCAACGAGTTGGTAATAAAAGAGGAAACTGGACCATTTAGAACCCTGAAAGCTAAAGTCAGGATTTTTAATATTCATTTCAAAAACAGAAAAACAAAAATATTGTGACTTAATATTAGGACTCATGAGAAATATTACATAAGGAAGGTAGATAAGGACTGAGGAGAAAACTTGTTGAAATAAAGTGCAAATAAACCTTCAAAGAAAATGTTGGTGCCTACAATGTGAAAGCCAATTGTAAAAAAAAAACAAAGAACATTTGGCAGTGGTTTACTACTTTTATACAACACTGTAACATATATAGATACAGTAACTGTAAATTTATTGAACATAGTTGGGTGTCTGATTTAGAAAGAAATCACTGTTGACAGTGAACTTTCTTGACAGTCTAACTGTCTTTTTACCATTCATCTGCTGTTTATAACACATTGTTCCGTGTACCAAGTATATTAAACTGCACTTAAGTAAGGATTTTTGGGTTTGGTCAATTATTTTTTTGTCATAAAAGCGCTTCTTGTCAGTAAAATGTCAGTAAAATGCAATTGTGGTTTGAGCAGCTGAGAAGAATATGTGGGTTGTGACCATCTGTCAATGCCAACTTTTGATGGAGACAGTATGATGTCTCAATCATACTGTGAGGATTTGCATCTCCCTCACTGAAAAACAAGGTTTGTCAATTACTGGAGGCAATCTGATTCTGCAACAAACAGAAAACCCATATCCTCTCCGCCTAGGAGCAAATTTTATTCTCTAAGATGACAGCACTGGCCCCCACAGACTTCCTCCAGAGTTTAGGAATGGGCAGGGTGGAGTGCCTTCTCTGAAGTCCTGACCTCCACGCCATTGAAGACTTGTGAGATTAACTTGAGTGTGCTGTTTGTGCCCGAGTGACCTCAAGAACCACACAGACTGACTTGTGACAGTTGCTGGTTGAGGGGAGGGGATGGTATTCCACAGCAGTGTGTGACCAAGCTACCAATGAGCATAAGGTGGAGGGAAAATGAATTCATGGGCCCCTTGTTTGTTAAATGAATAAACTATTAAATTTCAAATATTTCTGGACAAGAGTCGATAATAGAATAAGCTGTTTGCTATCGACAGAGAGGAGCAACCCACAAATGCATTTTTATTTGAAACAAAGAGATAACACACAGGCTGTCCAATGATATAAGATTTATTACTATAAAGTATTGCTACATTTTTTTGAAGATATATAACATGATCCACCGAATCATATGAATTATGCAGATTATGGCTCTGTCCTTACCTCTAAAGTAAATGTTCATAACTTCAATACCAGCTTTAAATCTCAGTGCTTGTTTGTCCTGGATTTAAAAAAAAAGGTAAATGGACTGTACTTTTCTAACACTTCCCAAAGCAATTCACACAATGTACTGTTAAATTATTTGTCGAATAACTTTGAAAGTACTTATGCAAATCTTCTCCCTTTCCAGGTCATTACTGTAGATCAGAATTTGTTCTTAATAACTTACCTGGTCAAATGAAGTTTAAATTAAAAACAGACTCATCCCTGTTGTAGTTTCATGGCTGATGTTTTTACTTGTTGGATCTAACTATGTTTGTATTCTTTGGAGTTTCTGTAAAGAAAAGAAAAATAATTCTGCCCTTTCATTATTGCTTGTCTATTTAAAGGTCAGTGTTATCTATATTGCATTATGCTGCATAAGTCCTGGAGGTTTCTCATAATCGGGCGACTTTGGTTGTGCTGCAAGGTTTAATGATTTAAGATACTCATAGTAAAATATTTGGATTCGTCTTGAGATGTTCTGTCACTATCTATTAAATGTTTAATGTGTCCCTCTCCTCCCCAGGGTGGCATATTTTGGGCTAATAACTCTCTTTAACAGCTGCTGTTGAGTTAATATGACAGCAAAATTCAGCCATGTGCTGATCAGTTGATTCCACACCTCAAGGGGTAAATCGTTTTGTTGTGTTTTTTTTTTTATTATTATTTCTGTATTTTCTCAATAATTGTGTCAGTATTAGTTTATATTGAACATCAGCAGCTTTATTTTGCACAGGTGTTTCTAAAGTGATGCTCGCCTAGAGACGAGACATGAAAGCTCCCTTAACCTTTAAGAAATCTGTTGAAGAGTTTTTGCAGACAAGCTCTTTAGAGAGAATAGATTTAGCGCCACTATTGAGGACAGAGTGATGGAACACCAAGCTGACAGAATAAATTGAAGAAACAGTTTTTGTGCCAAATAAGTCACTAAACTAGATTGTCTGGAATGAAAAACGTATCCAACAAGATGTTGAGCATAGATAGTCTGTTTTATACCTCAAGAACATTTCTATTGGTTTTAATGAAAATGGCAATTCTAAAAAATTTAAATAAGCATTGATAAAAAATATAGGCCTACATAATTTTGACAACAGTACTGGAAATTAAAACATTAATTCATACATTTTCATTTGACAATATGATCATACATAAAAACCTCTGGGTATCAAAAAGTGACCTACACTTTATTCCTAAATCCATCTGTCCACGTCCTTCCTTCCTCCCTTCCTACCTTCCACCCATCTGTCAGTCCGTCCATCCATCCATCCATCCATCCATCCATCCATCCATCCATCCATCCATCCATCCATCCATCCATCCATCCATCCAT
>CAEGAG010045538.1:0-48114 GCA_903067065.1 Brachyrhaphis terrabensis
ATTAAATAGCATGTCTGTTTTCACACTTAGAAATGTAAAAACGTACTTTGTTTATACATTACTTTGCGCAAGTGATCCTTGAAGCCTGGACTTTGATCTACATCTGGCCTGAACTGCAACTTAACTCTGACCCTTTCCTCTTTCAGCCTGTTCCTGTAACAGAGGTCAGTAACAATCATACTATTCGATGAAAACCTGCTGGTTTATAAAATATAGCAAAATGTATTTGTGTACATTTTTAAACACATTAGTTGGAAGTATAAACTTCAACAGAGTGAGATGCTCATTTCATAAAGGCATTTCATCACTCTGACATGTCGGGAGCTAGATGCATTTTAGGTGAAATGTCATTTATATATCCAAGCGCCTTTTTAAAAACCCAGTTCAAAACACTGCGTAAGCAGAGAGGAAAATGTCCTAAAGCAAATTATTTGTTGGTAAAAATAAAATTAATAATAATAATAATAAAATAAAAACTTTTAGTACCGTACTTAGTAAACTATAAGCATAGTTTATCTGTTATCTTCATTGCTATGTGTAAAGAAACTATTTGCTGACTAAGGCAAAGTAAGTTGTTCGATCACGAGAATTTCTGTTTTACAAGTATGCAACAAATAAATCAAAATAAATAAATGAATGAATAAATAATCTCACTTTAAAATAGACTATATATGAGGTAATGTTGAGGATAAGGCTATTGTCTCAGGCCCATCATGAAAGATGGATTGTCAAATCAAAATAGTTTGAAGAAACTATTCATAAAAGTAACAGAGTAGATTTGATGGCAACCACATTTCCTCACTCGCAGCATCAACCTCTTCATCATTAAAGTGATAAAAGGGGAATTAGCATATGCACCATCAATAACCAAATGTGGATGTCACTTCCTGTGATGGATATCATACAAGTGGCAAGCTCTTGCAGCCACTCAATTCCACCTGATTCTGCAGAAATATCTCAGTTATTAGTGAAAAAGGGTAATAACATACTGTATGTGTATTGCTTTTTTTTTTTTTTTCTTCAGATGATGCAAGCAGCACACACGTGATAAAACAGCAGGCATGCACATCACACTCCAAGTGTTTCTTTTCCTTTTTCTTTTTCTCTTTTAACAAATAAGCAGACAATAAAATTGAGTTAAAAAAACAAAGGAGCACATGTGCCTGATCTTATGCAGCGTATCGGCCCCCGTCTAAAATCTACAGCTCCAGCTTTGACACAAGTGCCACACTATGTCATAATTTCCCTCTTAAGTGGCTCCATGTGTGATGTGACTGCTTGTGTGTGTGTGTGCTTACTCTCAGATTTAAGGCATCATATTATAAATATGATCTGCTGTGTGCATGGAGAAACCGCTAACAGGTTTATAAGAAGTAACTCACAGAGACACTTGTTTGTGCAGAAGACGGTAGAGACATAGGGAGGCTATCCCCGGCAATCGCGATAGCATTTAGCGCTTAGCTCTCGGGGAGAGTTTCAGCCGATCAGTCAGTCACAGCCTGCGCATGGCCAAGTGACAGCAAATCCATACTAAGTCTCACAATCTAACATCACGCCTGTTTCAGCGCGCTGTAGTACCATGGCCTTCAATACTGTGGCAGGTGTAAAAGAGCAGTATGTCAGCGGCGTAGTTAGTATATCTGTCATGGTGTGAATGTTTCTGTGTGGGAGGCCAAAGATCCCAAAGGCAAAACGTATATTTAGACAAACAATAAATTATGCAGATGCTGTAAATTTTGAGCAATTTAATATTTTTGTTTAGGAATACGTATGTCTTCACTGTCATGTTCAATGTATTTCCCTTCAAAAAGTAATCTTGGTGTTTCAGTGGAGAAATTAGTTACAAAAATTATTTTAAAAATATATTAATAAACGAAAACAACATGCACCTCCTCAATAGGCTAAAAGGTAGCTTATTTATTTATTTAAAAAATATTCATTTATTTTGACGGGAGCTGGAAGTCTTCCATGCTGCATGTTAAATATTGATTTCCCACCAATGTAAGTATCTGAATGTATTCATTACTTTCATTTATACAGGTGACATTTATTGATAAGTGCTCATTTCCAAGCAAGATCTGCTTAAATCATTTGTTACAAACAAAAAAAAATCTGTCAAATGACATTCAAAGTAATGCTTCATATTTCTGGAGATGTTTTCAAAACCCCTCAGACGATGAATAAAGTGTCCCATTTGAATCAAACTGGACACCTTTACATCCTGCTGTAAAATGTTTTAGGTAGATGGCGAAACACAGGTTTACCCAAACTCTCAGCTTTTCTTCACTCTCTGTTGACTGTAAATATTAGGGAGATGACAGCACTGTGGCCTTCCCTAAGCATCAGAAAACAATATTAAAATGTTATTGTTATTGTTTTTTTTTTTTTTTCCTTTTACAGCAAGTGATGAATTATTTCTCTTATCAAGCTGTGCCAGTTTTTGTGGCACAGTTTTTGCATTTTGTTAGCAATCAGACTTACAGAACCAAAATAAAACTACAATGCCCCACACTTCAGAATTCAATTGTCATCATAATGGCCAATTACTGGAGTGCAGGACTATTTGGAAAGACGTGCAAACTTCAACAACAACTTCAACATAAAATAAACTTGCTGATTTATTTATTTTTATTTTTTTTCTGCCTGCTTTCAGGAAATCCTATTTGGGTTAATAGGTGAAGTCCAAACAGTGCCAGAAAGCGCCATACTGTCAAGGATTCCACACATGCATTGTGGTGACTCGCTCTCTTTCTTTCCGACCTTTCAGGAAACAAATGTGGTCTCCTGCTAACACAAATGCAGAGAGCCCAGCTGTGGCTGGTAGATGCTATCAAGCCTGCCTTTTTTTTTTTCTTTTTTCATTTGACAGAAAGAAGGAATGATATAAACCAGAAACTGTAGCGCATGTTAGTGTGTAAAACGTAGCAAGCACCCTTTTGAGGTTGGTGTCAGTAACGTACAAGTCAAATGCAATGTGTGCTAGATGTTATCATGGAGAGCAGACAGTGTAAAGTGGAAGAATAATACGGCGGCTGTTGTTTGGTGACTCATTGAGGTTTCTGTCAGATATGTAACAGTCAAAAGCTCCCGGCCACATGCTGGACGTAAATAAAACAGATGGTGAATCAAGAGGCTCATGAGGAAATCCCATATATATGGTGTCAATACAGGGATATTAGCTGGGTGAAGCAAACATATATGTTCACAGATAAAGGAGTTCAAGAAGCTAATGAGAGAGGTGAACATTTTTTATGAGCAAAAACAAATGTTTATGAACCAAATATGCCCTTAATTCCTGCTCTAGATAAATGTTGATCTATTTAAAGATAAACAATATATTTTTTTTCTTTTTCAAATGACATACTTTCCACAAGAAGAAGAAAAGGCGCCGAATCAAAACTGAGACAAAATTCAAACAAATTCATCCTCGCAGTGGCTTGTTGAAAATAAACACTGACATGTTAAATTATTAAAAGCTTCTGCATATTCAGAATGATAATTCAGAGAGTGATACGGTGTGAATTGCAACAACAAAATGTGCGTAAAGTGAATTATGTATAATAAAGGTTGTTTTTGTATAACAAATGAAAACATTTCTCTATTTCTGTCTTGCCATCAGATTCAATTAGTGACAGAATGTCATCTTCACAAGTTTTGTTTTTCATAAGCATTGTTGTGTTTGTTACTTTGTTGTTCTCCCTCTATGAAGAGATCTGTCACACTTATTTGCATGACAAGTTTCTCAGTGTAGTGCTTTGAAAAGAGTTTGCAACAACAGTGCACTTCTGTCTTTTCCTTCTCTGTACAGTCATCCACAGTTTTAGCAGCTTGATAACACATTTTATATTCCAAGACACCTATTATTTTACTTCAATAGGTAGCCGTATCAGTTTTTCAAATGGTTTTATATATGTAAACACATAAAAGTACTGGATGAAGATAAAAAAAAAAAAACTTTAAAATGTATTATTTATTATAGTAGTCTCATGCACAAGAAAAACCTTTCTTTTTAATATTCATCGTGTGGAAAATAGATGCATGTTATTAAGTTGTGTTTTTTGACAAATCCCCGAAGAATATACCTGACGTACAGTAGTGTTCATTGACTATTTCCTATAATCATTAATATTGGACATTTTAAGAGTAACGCATACTTAATTTTCCACATGACCATTCCACATCAATTATTTTTTTGCCATTAAAGCCACATTTCAAGCACTTTTACATCTACCAGCATACAAAGTAAGAAATGGTGTGACTGCAAGTTAAGTTATCCACACTTTCCTGTCTCCCTAGGTTATAAATCTGACATAACTTGGAAGCCAGTTTCTTTTAGCCATTCTTGAAAATGGGAAAGACAAGTATACAATCCGTTCAACTCAAGGCAGATATGAGCTGATCTGAATGGGCCTGGAATTAGTGAGAAAAACCTCAACTTGCCCTCATCTTCAATCAATGCAATAACTAAAAGGTTTACAACTTGAACCGTGACATAAGGGTCAAACTTCATCTTGCCACAATGCATAACTCAATTTTTGGTAAAGGAGGAAAATCTGCACTGTTAACAAAATGAAAGCATATTTTTCAGACAGGATTAATCTACTATAAAAGATCAGAATTTATTGTAACAAGGGGTAAATAAGCATTGCAAACCAATCCACTTCACTGATAATGGATATACATCTCTCAAAGCAGGCAGCACTCATGTTTTTTTTTTTTTTTTGCAGAATCAGAATAAAGCTTTTTTTTTCAATGTATTCTTTCTTTTAAGCAATATTAGAACATAATTACCAAAAGATAAAAGTTTTATACATATTATTTTTTGGCTAATATTTATTAAAGTTATAAATGGATACTTACTTGCTTCTGTGTACATATGCAGCAGATTTCAAAATACACTAAACAAATTTCCCAATGTGCACTCATTCAAAAGCTATGGATTATATGTCTTTTGTCATCGAAATAATCTGATATTTCATTAAAGCCCATAAATATGTGCGCCGCTTGCATGGCTAAAACATCATGCAAAGCACTCTTTCACAAGTTGCTACATTTAGCCCACTGTGAACTCTTGTGTTCCACAGCCATTTCCCACTGTTAACCTAATCTTTATGATTATTGTTATGGCTTTAGCAGCAGGTCATGTCTGTCAGTAGACAGCAGCTCTCGCTGTAGGAGAGACTCTTTACAAGCACTTAGCCTTCAGTCAATGGGAAGACAGACAATTAGTACAGCTTTCCATATCTTGGGCAGCAGTTTCACTTCATTAGATTGTGTACATTAGGCAGAGCAGAGATGGCAGGTGAAACACTGTGAAGCAGAGGGTCAGAGGATGACACATATCAGGTTATAATGAGCTTGTTAGTAAGTAACAAACAGTGTATTTTATTTAAAATTAACATTCTTCCAAGACAAGAAGAACCACAAATTGAAAGGTAAAGCTATCTCAAGCAAACCTTCCTTAGAGATATTAAGCTAACGTAGCTGTAACAAATAAATAAACAATCCATTGTCAAGAAAGTTATGATCCCTCCTTTTAAACTAAGGGGACATATTTTTTTGAACTTTCCAGTTGTTTTCAACCTTGTAGCTCTCAGAAGTTCTCGTCATTCTGTGACAGAAATCAACAAATGTGTAAAAAAACAAGCCTGAAGGAAATAAAAGTGAGCACAAGACAGCAGAACCAGTTATCCCTAAATGCATAACACAATGATCATTGCAGACAACGGTAATTTGATTGACTGTGATAGCACAATCAAATTTAGTTAAACTCAGATTAAAGTGACAATTTATATATGGATGCATCCAGTAAATGAGCAGAGGTTAGTGTTTCAGAGCAGTGGCACCTTATATATCAATGTAAAAACTTAGTATAGCTGTCATTTGGTTACATGAGGTAAGTGAGGAGTAATAGTAAGTAAATTATGTACATGAGAAGTGAAATAAATGCTAACCTCTATTTTATTTATTATTGGTAACATTAACATTTCAAGATAAAAAAATAATAATAAAACGCTGAATTTACACATCACATTGCCTGTTGAAATACATGGAAGAAGTCCAAGGTGTGAGGTACTGAATGTGAGTGACATATATCTGGACTTGATAAAGCGCCAGAGATGCTGGTTGCCATTAAAATAATCAATTTAGTGAATGTCATCAGAAATCTCTAAGATTCAACTTCATCAAGTGTACATGACAGTTTGTTCATGTCTTGAAGGGTGTGACAAGAATGTCACTTTTCATTTCAAAATGTAATATTTATCTAATAAAACTATAAAATATCTAATTGTGATTTATTTATTTTTCTGACTTTTTTCAGAGTTTTTTAACATTTTCAATTCATGTGCTCAAAAACATAATGGTGCATGAGCACAAAAGTCCTTTATGCTGTTGTAGATGAACGGTAGAAAATGACTTGCATGAAATAATTATATCAGCGCTCAAAGCCAATTTTATCCCGTTCTCAAACATCACTACAGACAATAACATTTTTATTAGAGACATGTTTGTTCATCCTAATTACATTCAGCAGTGGGTCTAGCTCTCTGTTTGCTTATCTCGACGAGTACCACATGAGGTGTCACAGAAAGAATTTCTGCCCAGGGCCAGTGACCTCTGAGGCCCTGTCTGTACCAGTCAACGCTGCATGAAATCACTAAAAAGATGGCTCCTGCAGCAGCGAGCGAGATAATTCATCCCCCTCTCATTAAAAAAAAAAAAAAATCTTTAACAACAACCAGCAGTCTGAAGTTAAACTAAAAGATGGCTGATAAGGTTATTAGCAGCTCTCACTGTGAACAAAGTTGGACACACACAGCTGTGATCAATAGCAGATGTTAGCAGGTAGTCCTAAATACTTTCATATTACAAATACTCCCTGTCAGAACGCACTAATGCAAAACAAATCTTGTTAACAGCTCTGGTATGTGTGCTTGTGTGCGCCTCTGTGTGTTTTAAGCCCCTACAGGGAAATTTACCAACGTTTGAAGTGAAATACTTTAAATGCACGAGCCACTCAATATACTTGTGATGTGTTTACTGTGTGCACTGTGTAATATGTTCTCCTCCGCTCATCATCAGGGGCTTTTCATTGACACCGCTTTGTCAGGCTTCAACTTGCATTAACCAGTGTTTAACATGATTGAAGAACACAAGCTGACCCACTGAGAAAATACACGACTAAATGTGTAGCAATACAATGCTTATTACTGTTACCCCTCAGGCAAATACCTTTTTTGCTTAAGCCCCTACGCATGGGAATTTTTTTGTTTTATTACCTTGCAAGATAAGTTGCGAGTGAAGACCGAGGGAGGAGAGGAGAGAAGGCGGAGATTGGAAGAAACAAAGGGAGAGAGGAGGCTCTTAAGTACCTGCGGTATTAAAATAGCTTGGCTCATGATATCAGTGTCTTAGTTCTTGGTTTTCATGTGGGGGGACATGTAATTATGAGAGTGTTTTAACATTGAGCCAAGAAGAAAGATGAGTTTAAGTGCAAATTAATTTCAGATTACCACAAGAAAGACAATCAATGCTTAGTGAGGACAGTGACAAAAGGCTCTTGAGAAGCCCCAAGGTCTTAAAAAAAATGCACACGCATATCCAACAGCTCAAAGAGTTTGTGGAGAAAAACAGTCTACTTTAAGGAACATCCTCTGAGCTACAGGGAAACAGTGTAAGGACTTTAGGACTGGTGGATGTGCTCTAGTTTCCTGGTTTTAGTGAGAACACGAGCAGCAGCGTTCTGGATCAGCTGCAGCTGTCTGATTGACATTTTAGACAGAACTATGAAGACTCTGTCGCAGTAATCAATTCAACTAGGAATAAAGGTTGTGCTACCTTATCTTTGAAGGTAATAGTACAGCATTTAGCAATATGCTGTATATCCCTCTCGACCCTGAACAGGAACAGAGTAAATATAGATACGGAGTAGGTGGGTAACAATTTGTGAATTAGTCTGATAAAGATTCATTTCTTTTAATTGTGTCCAATCTTAGATTCTGTAGCTAATGAGAAAAGTTGATGTTTACTCAAACATAAAACAGTTCCTGCTGAACTGTCTCACAAATGAATGATGTCTAAAAATGTTTTTCAAGAACAATTATTTATTTTATTTAGACATTACAACTGGACATTTAAAGTTAAACATTGGTTTTCAAAGACATTTGTAGTTATTTTATACTAAACAACATTTTTTTCTGGAGTACAATCTAGGTTTGGTGGCCTAATGTAGCTCTATCAAGTATATTCTTTTTGTTTTTTTGCAACTTATGGAAATGTAATCTTCAAAAAATGGTCATGTTCTTAGTGACGTGCCTTGTTAAAAGTAAAACCCAAAGAGTAATCTGTTTAGTTTGCAGTAGTGTGAGAGGAGCCCCGATAGCAAACTGACTCTGATCAGTTCCATATGCCGAGGTTAGTCTGCTGTTTCCCTCACGTTGTCTTTTGCTGCAATTTTTTTTGCTTTTGTGTGAATGTTAAAATCTAACACTTAGATTATATATTGTCAGTGCTTCAACTAATTTTACAATAGAACCTTGTTAGCAAAAACACATACACATACAGATACTGGTTCCCCACACATCTCTGAAGTTTGTGTTCTTTTTTTTTTTCTATCTGACTGCCTTCTCAGCATTTGATAAAAAGTAGGAGGTGATTCTTACTTCCACATTTTATATCAGTGCCTGGAACCCAGTGAACCACAGCCTATCTGGGAACAAATGAAGAGGAAAGGCTAGGTGATTAATGAAGTGGCCCCCGATAGCAAACTCACTCTGATAACAGTTTCTCTTGCAAATAATAAATTACAAATCTAAAATTCTTCCAAGGAAAAATAGAAGGAGGAGTATGAGGCCGTGTGAGGATCATCATATGGGAAAGAGAGAGTGAGGGGATATTTGGGTTATAAAGGTATGGAATGATAATGCCAGAGGCTTGGGGTACTGCAACAAAATGAAGAAAGAAGAAGAACCAAGCATATAAAAATGTTCTAAAAGTATTTGACTAAATTTGAAGGTGTAGTGCTAAAATTTGCTGAGTCAGATAAGATTTCTGAACTTCATTTGGGAATTTTATCAGAAATATCAATAGTGCCGAATAGGACAAATTTGAAAATAAGGAAACCTGATGCCCCTCAACTTTGGCTAATGGAAACATTTTATGATGGAGACATAGAGCCTTTACAACTCGAGATCCTTGATTGGCAACTCTGTATGCTCCATCCAGAGGCAAGCTTAATGCATGTCGCGTGAGTCTTTGCTACAAATTTTCTTCCAGCAGGTGCATAGATTGTCATCCAATTCTTTGGTAGGATGGATAGTAGCATATTTTTAAGTGGTGTGTTGAGCAATGCAAATTGTTTTTGCTGGTCTACTAAACTCCAAGATCAAGTAGAAATATTTAGCTTTCAAATGTCTGAATTGATAACGAAGACTAGAACCAAAGTTGCTGGGGTCTGCTGAAACAGAGATTGGAAATTGCTAGTTAAGCTAGCCAGTTTAACTGTCGAATAGAATTGAATAGAATAGAATAGAAATGCTCCTTCTCTACCCTGAGTGGAGATACTGAAGGGAAAATTGTGCTGTGATTAAAAATAAATTCTTCAAACTTCAACACACACCAAAAATTTTCTAGCAAAACAGTACGTCTCAAAACAATATTTAGATTTGCTTATGAATAAATTCAGTTTCCGCCATACATAACACATTGCCATGTATTCTCTAAATGGTTAACCCAAAGAGTTTGCAATTAAATCCTCTCTCTATTTGAAAATTGACCAAGGAGACTTTAAACTGCAGATTCCACGATGAACACTAAACATTTTCATAAACAGACATTTCCAATTGAAGAATCTAAATAAGAAGTGGAGCTGCAGTCATATCCCTTTTGCTTCAAAAACTCAATTACTTTATTTCAGTGGGTCAGATTTTCCCTGTCACATAAACCGCTGCAAACTATTGCAAACTGGTTGGCAACTTCAACATGAGGGAGAGGGGAAGCTAGAATCAAACTCACAACCCTCTGAGTGACACACGACCAGTCCCCACTGAAACACGGCCAGCGCAGAACATAAATATCAACAAAGTTGGCTAATGTGAAATGTTCTGCAACTTCATATGTCATTCCCTTAAATCATGTGCTGAATTTGTTCAATAAGAAACGGTAAAAAACGGAGCTGTGATAGCATCACCTTAGGCCTTAGACCCTGGACCACTGCAGCCCACAACACCACAGCAACCAGAGGAAGTTGCCGAAGCCTTCGAGGTAATTAATCATTTTAACCTGAAGCCTGTCAAGATATGGCCCAGTCTGTCTCACTCCCTTTGCTGATCTTCCTGTCAATTATATGTGCAGATGATTCGACAAGCTCTCAGTCTGTGTTGTGGCCATCTGTAATTGTTTAAAAATGTTGCTTTGAACTGTCTGCAGCTCAGCATTCTTGACTGCTGACTGTTTTACTTAGTTTCAGATTGCATTTTGTGAAAAAAAAAAAAAAGGTGAAAAGAAAATGATTTTTCTTCTTTTTTTTTCTGCTGAAACACAAACAGAAAATAAGGATGTAATTGATAGGCTACATTACTTGGACATCCAGACCATAGAAAAAAATAGTGCCTTTCTAAATTCTGACAATGTCTGAGAGGTTGGTCTCGCTCCATAAAGCTGAAGTTAGACACATACCAAGTAGATTTTGGATTGTAGCGTTCTAACTCATAACCATCAGGAGTTGAATGTCACATGCCATTAATGTTAATTTCCTCTCGGCTTTTCTACCAGAAACATCTTTGCTGGAAAAGTGCACAAATCTCAATCATCCCAATCCATGTAACCCCCGTTCCTGGCCCTGACAGCCTGCCCAGTGCTGCTGAGAGACCCAGAGGGCTGGTCCCATGTGGTAATCCCCCTCTCCCAATTACCACTAACAGACTTCCTCAAGACCTGCCTCACCACTTCCATATTGCTCTCTTTCAGCTTTTCACTGCTGTGCAGCTCTGTGTGCATAGTGTGAGTTTTTCCTCTTTCTTTACCCTTTTCACTCTCATTCTCTGTTTTGCCTTCATCCCCTCCCTCCCCTGCCCTCCCTCCTCCCTCCAACCACTATGCCTACATCCCATCTTTTCCTCGAGGGAGCGGGAGCAGTACTAGTGCTGCTGCTTTGCTTGCCAAGAACAGATGTCCAAGAAATACCCGTCCAGTGAGAGAAAAGGAGTGAGCGAGAAAGAGAGAGGAAGCACATGGAGGCAGATTAGGTGAACCGTAGGATCTGCTAGTGCCGTCTGGAAAAATGGGATTCCATTCAGCTATTTGAAAAACCTGTGTTGTTAAGCTTATGGTTTTTGTGTTCCTACAACAAGTGGGATTATTATTTTACAAAGTTTGAAATAACAATAATTAAAGAAAAAAACTTGGTCTCTAGTCATGATCACAGAAAACGGTGTGGCTTCAAAGGAGCAAAGCAGCAGGTTATTTTTATATTGTTTATTTTTCTATGTTCGACCTTTTATGGTACAAATATTGGTAAAGCATCAATGCGTATTAAAAAACAACGTGTTATGTAATTAAATTCTGTAATTGAAATTACCCTTTATGCCTAAAAACCTTTGTAGTACACTGTTTATACCATAGGCTTTGTGGCCTGTTTATACCCAAGAACAGGTGAGATTGTGTTACCGGACTATCATTGATGAGACTGAAATGAAGCTTGACCAATAGAATCACTTCTAGCCTCAGCTACAGTGTGCCCTGGGGCCTGTCCTATTTGGAACAGTTCTAAACACTATAAAGTACACAAAACACATACAGTGATCACCCTAAGCTATTTCTACCACCCAGTCACCACACTTACCATAAAAGGAGCTCCGATGGACAAAATGAGCTTTTGGCTGGCTAAGACTGAGTCAGGAATCACAAGTTAGCTCCTGCAGCTAACAGTGTACAGTGTATTGACGTGACACGTGGTAAAAGAGGCATTTATCAGATCTCAAAGGTCATCGGCACCCTTTGGCAGGCAACCAGCCAGCACCAATGTGCTTCTCCTTCAGTGGGTGGTAGCAACCTGTGTCGGTTGTTGACAGCAGTCTTGGGGAACCTGTAGCTACCATGTTCTTTCTGCAGAAATTCTGAATAAAACCAGGATTAATGTTCATTCCTTCAGCTGAATTTTGTCTGCATTTTGGATCAAAAGCTTCTGGAGTTTCAGGAGCAGCCTTCCTCTACCAGCAAAAAGAAGGATTTGTGCACCGTCTTCCCTATGTCACCTTCCCGAGTGATGGAACAAACAGGACAGTTTTATCCTAGTCCTGAGGTTTTATAGGTGATTGATTTTCCTTCATGAACTCCTCCTCTTGAATGATTTATTTTATAAGACTGCAGCTTAAAGAATCTTATTTGAAGGGTGAAGCATCTCAAATACCAGTTTGTATTCAGTCTCTCATGGCTGGATGTCCAACAGACATATTAAATGGTATAACTCTCTTGAAATAGTACAGTGACAACAATCCAAAGTTAATTGTTGTCCAAAACACGTAAACATTTCTTTTTTCTTCTGATAACTTTTTTGTATGTTTCTCTTTGCCATAGTACAATCTGACCTGTTCATTAATATATAATAGAAACATGTTAACTTGTATGGCATTGTTTACAAGTAAAGATCTCAGGGTTGGTTTGGGAATACGACAAAGATGAAGTCAAGTAAAAAAAAAAAGTGTCCCATAATACAATACATGCAAAAAATAGAAAGCCCTCTCACAGTGCATCTCCCAGTAATCTCTTTTTATTTGTATTTATTTACTTAGTGCCTGGTGGCGCCCTGCTGGTGGGGCTGCCTTGAGCACTTGCTGTACATGGCCCTGAGACACCAAATAAGGCACACGCAAAACTGAGGCTCCATATGAGAAGAAAGAAAAAAATATAAAAATATGTGTTTAAAAAAACTGTGGAAAAAGTAAAGAATGAGTCAGAGAAAGAACACAGTAAAAATGATTGCCTGTTGTGGAACAAACCAGTGACCCACGTAACCTGAGTTCCTCCCAGCAGATTATTATGGGTAATGTGTGATTAAGGCCAGCCTCATTAGCATAGCGATTCCCCATCCTCCCAATTCTCTCCCTCCCTTCATCCTGCCATCCATCCCTTCTTCCTAGCCCCCTCCTCCTTCCTTTCCTGGGGCTCGTGTTGTTAGCCACCAGCTCCCAGTGCTCCTCAAGTACTTTAAGCTTGTTAATAATCATTATGGGTGTGCAGTGAAGTGGAGGAAAGGAATAATTACCTCACCTGAGCCAAACCAAATTAACCTCTTTTTATTTTATTTTTTTTTCCTTCTTCCGTTTTTCCTGTTGTTGGTTACCCATTCCATATTCCCACCCACCCACACGTGTGAACACACAATCAGACACAGCATTCACCTGGGACCTATTAGTGCTGTCTGTTATTAAGTGTGGAAATAATAAATGCTCACACACACCATTTGCTTTTTTGTTACTGAGCTCATGCAGATTAAAAGGTAAAAGATTCTCTAGCACAATGATTGAACATTGTGTGTAAAAAATAAAAACTAGAGCTAAAAGGACGAGACAATAAATGCGTGTCGTCTAAGCTAGAAACCTGTATCACTGATCCAAACAGTGATTCAAATTCAATAACGTCTTTATAATCCCATTTTTGAGATGCTTCAGCCTTCAAATAAGATTCCCGTAAGCTCTGCTCTTGTAAGCTAAATCATTCGCAGTATAACACACAGTAACAAGTGAACAAATCTCTCCATGTTTCTGGTGAGCATTTTTATGCCTGCTGTATTTTGTCCATAAATTCAATTTCCGCCTTTCAGGATAGGGAAGACTAAAGACAGATGTCTTTTATATAATAGCCCGATGCTTCAATTGAGATTGATTACAGGACACAAGAAATGAAAAATGTTTAAATAGTTATGGAAGACAGCTGATATTTCCCATATTTCACTGGGTGCATTTCTAAATGACATAATCTTAAATGGGAGGAAACAGAAGCCTCGGTACATATTTCTCCTTTGAGTCAGCTGAGATGTTGAGGCACGTAAAAAAAACAAAAAAAAAAACAAGCAAAAAAAAAGCTGATTGAAGTGTATTTAGAATGTGAATTTAAAACAGATTTTCTGGTTTGCACATCAAAATGTTTAATTCACCAACAGTCAACAATTTCAAACTTTGAAATGTTGCACCAGGAATGTGCTGTACTTGAATGTCAGACAATACTTTTCACTATCAATTTATCTTCACATACAAATGGAATTGGTGTGTAGCTTATTCTCACAAAGAAGTACATCTTGCAGTTTGTGCAGTAACATCTCCTGGTACACTGAAAACATGTTTAAAAGGTTTTATCCAAATGTCTCGTTTGACTGAGTTTCATATAAACTAAAAAAATAAAAATAAAAAAAACCTCTGCAATAAAAATCAGAAATGTATTGCAGCCATTTGTAATTTTCCCTCTGAGTAAATAGTTTGGCAAAAGCAGGTTTTGCTGTAGTTACAATTTGGAATATGTGTAATAACATGACTTTTGAAAAAAAACCACATACATATTGAAAAAAAATTATAGGTTTTATAGAACTACGAGCAATTTAAAAAAAGAAAAAGTTCACATTTCTAGAGCTAGTGTGTCTTCCAAAAATAAAAAAAAATGTTTAGGTATTGCCTGCTGTGCAATACCTAACTTCTAACTTCCTTCCATACAGGCCTCATACTGGAAAAAGGCAGTTAATATCTTCGCAAACACCACACATCCTGGACACAAACTGTTTAGACTTTGAACCTTAAGTCGGTGCCACAGACAGGTATTTGCTAAAATAAGTGGCAGTTTCTTTCCCCAAGCTGTCTCTCTAACACTTAAATGTCAAAGTGCCCAGATAGATTCCAGGCATGTCTGTACTATTTCAACCTCATCTTCCTATTAAAAAAAAAAAATAAATAAAAATAAAAAACACTGTAAAAACAAGAAAGAAAACAAATAACTTTTTTATGTAGCATGGTATATTCATCCTTTAAATGACTTCACAAAGAGAAAAGTGGAACCAAAATGAAATTTCTTGTGTGGACAAATACAATAACCAAAAAGTTACATAATATGTAGATTTTTTTTGATTTTTTTTTTACAACACAATTGTTTCAATCGTTTGCTGTTGTCTGCACCTACTACAAAAGATTAAAATAAAATCTACTGAGGAAGTAGAGAGCTATAGAAACAATAAGCCACCTTATAGCACAAAGAATTATACACATTATGAAGTATCTATTCATACACGCTCTGCAAACAGGATGCGTGTTTACCAAACAGAAGCTATTAAAGAGTTCCAAAACCCCCTGGAGTCCTCATCACTTCTCAATTTTGCAAGACAAAACAGCAGCTCTTAAAGTGATCTCCTCTAAATGCCTATAAGCAAATTAAACATGGGTGTCTCCACTGCCCATCAATGACAGCATTCATTGGACCGGTGTGTAATGAAAGACCTGGAGTACACAGGGATAATGCTACAAGCACAGCCATCATCACTCAGGTGTGTGGCTGAGATGAAGGATCAAAGACAGACTCTGCCACCGGCATGCCTCTGCTACGCTGCTGGCCCTGCTGCCAAAGAAATCGCTAGGTTTATATCAGGGAGGATAAAGTGAGGATTAAGAATAAACAAATGCTTGAACTCACAACATCATTTACACAAGAAACAACTAGCTGGATATGTGGGAGGCCTTCTGTACCTCGGCTTGAGTGCTCATGCAGAGGGGGATGCTTGGTATGAAAGGGCCTAAAGAGATAAAGACAATGCTGTATGAAAATGCTCCAGAGCTTTTGTTGATGTAAGCCTGCAGAGATGCGACGGTACAAATAAGGTTTGGGTGTTTTTGACTGTTTTTCTTAGTGTGACTGAAGCATTTACTATTTTTTTTTTTTTTTTTTTTGACGATGGCTTACAACCTCTGTCACTACTAAGAAATAAAAAATTCATAAAAATTGTAAAGTCCTCGTATGAGTCAGCCACTTTCAGAGTTAGTCTCATTTCTCTTCCCCTCTGTTCATCCAAGCAGTTGCATGTTGTTTCACAGGCACAGGCCCATGTTTTGTTTTGTTTTCTCCTCTCTTTGTTTTTAATTGCTATCATGGAGGTCAATTAATTTCACTACTACCCCCTACTCCCCCACTTCTCTATCTACAGCCCACACAGCTGCGGCACTGCATGTTTGTTAGCCCATCTCCTTCCAAGCCCTAATGCCACATCACTTCAAATGGATTAATCGAGCCACTTTGTTGTTTAATCTCGCCTCGGCAGAACTAGTGGGAGGGTTGGTGGGTGTTTCAGGGGCTGGGGGTGCATGTGGGAGGGGTATGATCAGAAGCTCACTGGCTTGTCTGTCTTTGTCATGGACAGATAGACTGTTGGACAGACAAATGTGTTCTATGCTGTGTGATGGAGCACAGGAGAACTAAAAGCATCTCTAAGGAAGCTATCTGAAATGTAGAAAACTTGGCAAGAATGACATACTAAGAGAGAAAGGAGAGAAAAGGCTTTAAATGTTTTAACCGATCTGTAATTATTGGTACAATTCTACCCCTGTATGGCGATATATGTCAGCTAATTTTCCTTTAACAGTACATTACACAAGATTAGAAGATAGTGTTATTTTTGTTCTCTCACGAATGGCAAGGGATGTAAAAGTACACACAATGCTAATGGAAAGTTTTAGAGTATCATCTTATAATCTTATTTCCTCATCAAAATCATAACTGGAGTGTTGCTTTGATTTTTTGAATGTATGTTTGAGGAATCCCAGAATCTCCCGTGGCAGCCATTAGGGGGTGCCGGAAGGTTTGACCCACAAAGCGCCACCTATCTTCCACTCAGATGCTACAAACAGGCGGCAGCAGCAATTAGCAATCACTTGGTGGAACTGTGTGGCTGAGCTCATCATACGTCTCAGTCCAACACTGCTAAGAACAGTTGAGAAGCGTTGTTGTAATGAAGTGCCGAGGGAAAGAATTGGAGCTTCTTAAAGAGACAGAGAACAAATATCCAATTGCTTTCAAGTCATGTTTCATATACACAGCAACTAAAGGTAACATAGTTAGTTGACTGTGCTACAAAATGATAATATATGCCTGTAAAATGCATAATACTGCCCCTTTAACACAAATACGTCATAGATGAGAAAGGACTTGATCTTTTACTGTATTGAATTATGTTTAAAATACACCAAGACACATAAGAAAATAATGATTAGTAGTTCAAAAGACATGGAGCATTGACCAACCAGAGCTTTCTGAAATATACTTTCAATATTTTTCTTAAGACAAATTTCCCCCTCACTGTGACAACATTCACTGCTGTGCTTTAATTGCTGTTAGTATTTTATTTGTTTTTCCTTACCATAACTGTAAACAGAGTTCCAAACTTAAACACATACTGAATGCGGATTTTGTCGTACTGTTACACGACTAGTAACTGTTCAATATTATTAATCCAAACATGAGCTTCAAATTAAATGGTGGCTTTTACAAAATGCACTAAATTGCATGAAGCATCACATGAACTCATACCGGCCTTCAGACTCCTGTCACAATATGGCCTGTAGACGGGAATGTCAGAATGCCTACCAGAACTTCTCCAAGACACACATACTCATGCTCACAATTAAAGGTCCTGTTTGATGTTTTGGCACTTTCATGTTCTGATGACAATTTCATCATGAAGGAGGAAGGCTGCTTGACTTCAGCCTCGCGGCAATAAGCACACAGACATTCGCAATAACAACAACAGCAACAACTAAAAAAAAAAAAACAGCCGTTCTGCCACCCTACCTGCAGACCGACATGAGCTCACATGAACCGCTGCATGCACACAGACAGCCTCCCAGCTATTCGTGGTGGTTTTTTCCTCTTCTGATCTGCTGAGTCAGTTGAGCCCCTTAAGACTTCTTGCCTCTTCTTTACAACATATCAGACACAGGGGCAGTGCAGTAGGGGGGAGAATGTGGTTGAAGAACAAAAAAGAGTAAAAAAAAATAAAAGAGAAACAAAGCAGACGTGTGTTTGGGTCAATCCACAGGCCTTTGTTTTTTTTTATTTTATTTTTTTTATTGCCGAGAAATCACTGGGAATGAAAATAAATGGAAGTGTGGTTACTGACTTGACACCTGCTTGATTTTGTTGTTTCAAATCCATCACATTAAGGATTGGTTCAGTTAGTTTTACTTTTCAGTAAATAAGGCCTAAAAATAAAAATATGTCTCCAGGAATGTCACGTTTTGGTCATCATATTCAAAAACATCTTGATGAATTCTGCTGTTTATGATGAATTTTTTTTTTTTTTTAAGTGATCAATGGCTTAATGTACATTCTAAATCTGACACAACATGAATGATGAATAATTATTAGAATTTTAAGAGACTATTCTTGGAATTTATTTCTATTCTACGTGTTACGTTTACAGCTTCAGTCAGTGTAGCCTGTTACTGTGTTGTTTACAGTAGTTATTGTCTTCTGGTTGTGAGCGAATATACATTTTAAAATGACCTATCTTTAACTTTTTTGATTGCATAGAACACCTCTAGGTTGATCTCATCCTGATTATTAATTTTTACTCACATTTTGTCGTTATTCATTGCTACTAAATCCTTACTTCCATTTTCTAACTATGTGCCTAGCCGAGCATATAATGGCATTTTTGGTAGAGTACATTTTCTTAAAGTGGACTGGGAATAAATTATGAAAATTATTTGAACTGCTTAGATGTCAAAGCAGGCCCAAAATGTGTCCAAGACGGTACAATTTTGAAGCTGTTTTTCTTTGTCAGGTGAGCAGAGACAGACAGCTCATTTCTCTATGTATGCTTCCCTACATAACTGGGAAACGTACATATTAGGAAACCAACTGCACAAAAATACAATCATTGATGAGGCAAAATAAGCTATACGTAAACTACAACAGAGCCTAAATATATATCCTTGTCCAACTTTGAAAACACATTTAATTGTATGATGTGAGATCCATATGTGCTTTACTTTGTTTGATTTATTGTCATAGATGTCTATACTTATTAAAAAGAATCAATGCTCAGTAAGTTGTTTATAAAATAAATATATTTGTGAGAACATGCTAAAATGTTTTAATTATAATGTTTATCTATAAGCCAAGTCTAGAGATTTTATTTTTTTATTTTTTTTTACAGTTGAAGTAAAAAATAAATAAATAAAAAAACTGTACCATAGTTATAAATAGATTACAGTTAATTTCTGTATAGGTGTCTTCAAACTGCAAATGTGTGTGGATTTGCGAGTGTAACTGGGTCCCAGACAGATAGTAACACAGACTTGACATAGTGTGGTTTCCTCTGCTCTAATAGCAGGGCTTTGGGTGAAGCAGTGAATAAACGGTTTTCAGTTAGCCCCAAATGGGAAGTTCCTCTACAGATAAGAAGAGCCAGAGAGCTGACAAGGAGGGCAGGTGAATGAAAGAGAATTGAGTCGGAGGGGCCACTGTGGGTTTCCACTGAGGTGGCAGCTGAGTAATAACAGTGTTGCTATCTCAAGAATTACCTTCACCGTCATCGAAAATCAGGTCAGGAATGTTTTTTTTAAGTTCAAGGTAACAATAATCAACAATGCAAATTGTTGTTGCAGTGGATAGAATAACCTTCAAGACAATATTAACAAATCCAAAATAAATGAACAAATATATGAGTCTCAAGCAATTCTTTCAAAATGAATTTGATAAAAAAAAAAAAGTTAAATAAGGGAGGAAAGAAATCAATTAAAAATGAAATAGAAAATCTGCCACTGCATGACACAGGGAGAATAATCCATTATGCTAAAAGGAGGGAAAAACTGCTCAAATTACCAAAGAACCCCCTCATAAACCAGCGTAACTTTCTAATCTGTTTATAATTAGCATTTCAATGATCCTACACATTAAAGTCCGACCTTCAAGAACTCTGACCCGCTTCTAATTGGTGCTAATACCCACTCAGTGCGGTATATGAAACTAGCCATGACCAAACAAATGGACCTCAGGTACAGCTAATTTCTGGAGCAATTAGCTTTTCATGTTGAGGGATTTAGCTGATTATCTGCACAATTTCACACAGTTTTTTTTTTTTTTTTCAGTGCAATTCTAAATGATACTACATTACAAGAATATATATTTTAATCACTTTTTAAAGACTACACAGCAGTTATTCTGATGGAGTTGCTCTTTAATTCATGGTCGTGGCACTTAATGCCCATGGGCTTACAGTAAGGCTTACAGTAAGGCTCAGTGTAATGCGTTCCAACAATTTGAGCATGCAAAACAAAAGTAAAATCAAAACATTTTGTAGTTCTATCTTCATGCTAAGAGGATTTTACTCTTTAAAGTAGAAATAAGGGAAGTGTGTCTTAATTAATTAGAATATAAATGAAAAAAACAAACATTAAGAAAATCAGGTAAAAGCAGAAATTGGTGAAATTTGAATGAATTTTTTGGTGTGGTTTGCAAACACATTGTGCTATTTAGCATTGTAGCCTGCATTGCTGGTGACTATCTACTGGACAGAAATGACCACTGTTTGTCAATTGTCTCCTTGACAATTGTGAAATTAGCAGTGTGACCCAAGATGCCTTAGGGCACATAATAATCCTTTTTATTTTCAAAATTATCATATTTTTTAGATGCACTTGTCGCCTCCGATACTAATAAAAAGAACAAAAATAAACAAAAAAAATTATTTGCATGCCCCAGTTTAATCAAAAATAGCAAAAGTATAGATGTTGAAAACTTTACAGCTGAGCATGAAAGCAGGACAGATGGTATAATTAAACTCAATGCATTTACATTCATAAACATCCTTTGGGCAGTGCACTGAAAACAATGATTGGGAGATGTGTGTGTGTGAGGGGGTGTGCGTGTGTGTGTGAGTACATTACCATAGCATATAGGAAACAGCCTGTGTGGTCCAAACTCTGTAGTGCCACTACTAAAGTCTGGTTACTAAGAGTACAATAATGGTCTGCCAAGAAGGTGTAAACAGTGATTACATGTAACTGATTTTGATGTCTAAATCTACACTGAAAAGGAACAAACAAAAAAATGGTATAGTTAAGCACATGAATGGTAAAAAAGAAAAAAAAAATCTGTTAATGTTACAGAGTGTTTTGATTTTCATTTTTACCATACAGACATTTTCCCCCTCAGCATCACCCTCTGCTGTGAGCTCCTTTATGGTGCCAGATATGCATGACAGCAAGAGTGTGATTATCCCCTCTAGAAATAGTGCTTTTAACTCAGTGATTTTTTAATAATGAGAGCATTAATTGCAGCACTTTGAAACACCACTGCTTTTGATAGCTAATCTTATCAGTCCTGCACAATGCAGGGTTGATCAAATGAACATATTTCCTGTGGTGGGTCTGGTGGGGAAAAGAAAAAAACTGTAACTTGATTAATAGTATTGAAGAGTATCAGGGAAATGTGCATGTTAACTGGGAAATTACACAGAATCAAAAAAAACAAAAAACCTAAAGAAATTGTAAATTGCAGATGAAGTTCTGATCTCAGAAAATAAATCCTAAAGGCAGTAATGGGATCATTGCTTCTTAAAAGCATCTCTTTGAAACTTTTCAATGAATGAAACGCGAGAATCACAAACTGGCATACAAAAAAATAATTACGGTTTGCAGAAAACTCTGTTTATTTAACTGAAAATCATGCTAAAGGATAATATATTAATTTATCAAAACTGGCATTTGTCAATATGGTCTTGTTTGGGAGTCACACTAATATCAAAAAGTCAAACCTTTTCAGTGCACCAGTCATACACTCAAAGAAAATGCACAGTGTTTATTCAAATGTGTATTTCAGAAAGGAAAAGGATAAAATTATGAAAACATGAACTTGTCCTGAGATAATTCTTTGCAGTGTTAAAGGATACCTCTACAGCGATGCAATTTTACTTTCTTATCTTAAAGACGCTCCCAACCACTGATTTATTTGTTTGTTTGTATATTTATTTATTAAATTCATAATTATTTTTTGTTGTGTGTCACTTATTGGCAGGTTCTTTTTATTTCATGTTCTTATATCCAGGAGGGGGAAGCGAAGTATGAAGCGGGTCTGGTCAGATTGCAGTGCTTGGCAGAGTTTGATTAAATCTCCTTTGCACAAACTGGTCCTCCAACCTTAATGAGCAATAATAGCATCGTGTTCCCCCTCGTGAGCCCTGGTTGATCCAACTAACATCATTTTGTGAATCAACTGGGTTCACAAGGTCAGGATGACTGATTGTTTAGGGGACAAGATCCACTTTTATTCTGTGTGCTACTATTAAGAAATAAAAATGTCAAGTCTACAAAAATGTCTTTCTATATCTTTGATTGTAACATTTCCACACCTGAAATGTGAAGTAAGATTAAATGCTTGAGAGAAAATAAGATAAAAAAAAAAATTGTCAATGAAATCCTGGGAAGATAATTTACGTTGGCTTCTTTCTCTTCACATTTTGCAAACCTTTGAATACCTGCGCCTCTTTCAGTTCTTGTACACAAAACTACCTTCCATCTTACACCTGCAAACCTGACATCGTTGTCCACCTGAACTGACAGGCTGGGCAAGGACAGCGTCAGTCAGAGAGACAGGAAGAAGGCCCACGGTAAATCTGGTGGACCAGCAGAGATGTATCTGTTCATGCTGTTAATGCAGAACATTAAGGCACTTTGGGAAGAAAATAATTATACAAATAGGAGGAAAAAAAAATCTTGAGATGATGACTTACAGTCAATATAATGTCCTCTGAACCGATGGATATACAACAACACACATGGGTATGTGTGTGTCTGTGTTTGTTTTTGATGTGACTCTGTTTATATTTGGGGGTTCACCTCTTGAGGAGATCATTTCAGAAATGCATCCTCATAAATTGTCATTCCATCCTCCGCTCATCCAATGTGTATTTTTGTAATGCATGAGAGGCCATATTCAAATGAAGGAGGGGTAGACCTTTCACACACACGCCAAGCTATAATGGGGAAAGCTTAGCATAACTTCCGTCTGATTTCCAATGCAAATATTAGCAGTCAAGTTCAGTGTGCGGGTGCAGATTATAGTTTATCCTTCTCACACACCACAGAGTTCTTTTACGCTCTGGAAACATTTTGCTTATCAGTGCAATGCAACGATCAACTCTCTTCACATCCTCTTAGTCCCTTGGAGACTTCAAGAGGGACTAGGGGTAAAGAGAGGAAACACACAATGATATGGGCTGGCGGTGCTAATGGGTAAACGAGGGAGGGGAGGGAAAAGAATGATCAACAATCAAATGTAGTATGATCCACCCCAAACTTCAGCCACCACCAATGTATTTTTTTTTTTTTCTGTTTCCCTTGTCTGAATCCTCAGTGCTTAAATCCTTAAATTAAACATCTTAATTGCTGTAAGCCTCACTATCAAATTGGGAATTACAAAGAACTCAGTGGATTTCTTCCAACTCACCCTCTCCACTCCTAATAACATATCACATACTATTGTTTATGTAATTACACAGCGTGAGATGCAGTGGCAGGCACCCTCCCATATCCCCCCCCCCTGCTCTTCTTGTGTTTTTAATAGCATAAAGGCAGCATGACTGATGAGTTCTCACATCAAACAATAAATTCCAAATAGCTGAGGAAATTCTATTAGCAGCTGAAATCTTCACATTGGCCTGTGTATTATAAGTAAAGCGGATCAGCTAACGTATGTATTTCAGCCTACTAATTAGTTAAAGAAACTACTGTGACTGTATGATGTAGAACGATTGTAATTAAGTTGAGGTGCAAGGCTCGCTGTATAAAATAGGTTTACGTTGTGCATTTTACTGGTAAAGGGTGTGCAACTTACTTTGTGAGGTTGAATTTAATTTGCTGTTGGTAAAATATTTGCCAAAATGGTTGATCTCAATACATCCTTTTTGACTTCATTATAAAATTATATCTTGCATCTGGTTTTTTGCTTTGTTTTTGTCAGACAAAACTATTGAAAGTTCATGAATGGTATTGCCAATTTTAGAGATCTTATTGATGGTAAGTAAATATTGGACTGTAAATCTAAGATCATTCGAACATGAATTAAATTTAGACTTTGGTTTAATGAGAAATTAATGAACACCCTTACAAACTAAGAAAAATCACAAACTCATCCACACTAACACCATCACACTGATGCACACTTTTGTTTTGTTTTACGGTCAAGATATGGAAAGTAATTTAGTACATCACCTAACGCTACATTTACCTATGTGTCACACACATTTAAATATTGTGTGACACATAATTGAATAGGTCAAAAAATGAGCAAAGTAGAGTTCAGATGCTTTGTTTACTGCAATGGTGCACACTGCAGCAGAAGTGGTGCGACTGTTACTTAAATATAGAAGCGAATACAAGCATTACTTTTGTGATAAGCTAGTGAGATGTTTCAGTCACGTTTGGATGTGTCACCAGATGGTGTGGCTCACAAGAAAACTCAGACAAGGTAATGGCAAAATTGAAGACCATTTATTATCCGTTGAAATATACGACCGATGCCCATCCTGGAAAGGAGGACATAGAAGAAGTGTATGTTTGATTTGATTGCTGCATAAGGTTCATGTCTTAAGGCAGTAAAGCAAACCCAAGATGTCACCCGTTTACTTGATATTTCCCTTGAGGTATTTTTGCCAAAATGCTGGTTTGGCATTATGTATAATTTTAGAAAAAAATTAAAATTGTCTCTTTTCTTATTCTTTGGAAATGGTATAACCCATGCCCGGTTACTGATATTTGCCTGTCGTGAGTAGAGCAAACACATTTGATAGGCAGCATCTGTTTTTCTACTTATCCAGATAATTTCCATATGAGAAGAAAAAAAACAAAGTATCTTTCTTTTTACACACAAACATTGCTTTTGGGTTGGATTTTATTGCCCAACACAGTCATATTTTATTGTTCAGCTAATTCAGAAACAAGAACAAAACAACAACTTTGCGGTACATTTTGTGGATTTCTGTGTTAAACAACATTTACTGTCAGGGGTGCAATACTTTTTTGTTTGGTAGGCTTGGCTGTGTCACACTAAACACCAGAGGGGAGGGAGAAATACACAGCAGTGTGTGGCAGAGCAGGCAATTAGAAGTTGCTTAAGGTCAGACTGCGTCCCTTGAGAGTTGAGGAAACAATAAATAATTTGGAGGGTAAAAAGCAAAGTCTTGCCCAGTACAAAATGCATTGTGTTCTTTTAAGTCATGACAATTTATTTTCCCAATGAATTATATATGTGGGAGTTTGTTGCCAACAAGCTTTGTCCACTGAGGGGGAGATAATCTTCAATCTTTGCAAATACTTCAATAATTGCATGCAAGACAAAGACAGAAGGTCATTTGTTTGTAAAGAGAGTCGTGAAGTATTCCCTGAACTGTAACAACTCCCAGAAGTTTTGGACAACGGCAGTCCGACTGCACTTACTCTAAGTCATTCCTCACTTATTGTTTCCTCTAATAGCAAGTGCAGCGGCTTGTGGAAAGTACAGTGCCAGTAGTTTATAACAGATGGCATAAAGGAATAAAATCCACACCCAAAAAAGAATCTTCTGCATTACTTAGAAAAAACACTGCGCACTCCTCAAAGAAGCCAAACCTCTGGTGTAAGTTGTGCGGGAAGTGTAATCAGTTATTAGACTCTAAACTGTGGCAACTATGATTACAGGCAGTGTGAGCAAACCTGAAAAGCTGTCTTTAAAGTTTACATCTGTGAGATTAGAAATTTCCAGTTGGATATACTGCTGGGAAGCAAGCACATTCTTTTTTCAAACCAAATCCATTCACACGCAGCAATTTGCTGCATTGTATTTTTTTTCCCTATTCTTGTTTTCCAAAACATTAGTCTTGCTAACTCTACTGCGTGCAAATGCAATGACTCAGGCAAGCCTCTTGTCTCCTTCTTGCTCCTTTTCTTGTTTCTGCTTCATCCCTCACACTTCCCCCTCTTCCTGTGTTTAGGAGGCGGTGAGTAAATCATATGGTCGGCTTGTGCAAAGCCAGAAAATAATGGGATCATATTCCATTCTCTTTCGCCTATTAGAGTTTCATACAATAGCAAAAAAGAAAAAAACAAAACAAAACTCCACTTTCAACACCCAGGAAATTCTAAAGACTTCGACAAATCAACATCCCCTGACAGCTACATAATGTATGGTTTTTGGTGTGCAGCATGTGAAGCCCCATCACATCCTGTGGTAGCTGCACTGATTTACCAACTTATACTGCCAGCAACGTTGGACTGGAGGCAAAGGATTGGAGTTTAGTTTACGAGGTACGAAGAACAAAACACAACTTGAGCAGAGAACATCTGCTTTTCAGGCTTTGATGGACTTGCAGACTTGGTGGATTTTACAATCAAGGATTTATTTATTCAGATTTGTGCAGGCAGCCTTGTGTGCGCACAAAGTAATGAGTGTTGCAAAGAGCCTCATGAAAATTCAAAATAGTATCATCAGTGATTCAGACACATCACAAGCATTGTTTGTCTTGCTTGTCAAAAAGTCTTGGGAATTTTCCAAATGTTTACAGTCCTGTCTTGATATCTCTATCCGAAATATAACCATTTGGCTTTAACAAAGGCATTCGCATTCAGATTTCTGACTGCTCACTTCTGACTGATGAATAGCCAAGTATAAGTCTGGTAGAAATGACAGCTCTTTTCCAAAGCCAATTTATCTTCTCTTCCTCTTTGTTTGGAATATCTTTGTAGGATATGTGAGAATAAAATTGTAGGGAGTGGCTTAGCAGCGGTAGATCTACTTCGTTTTATAGGTCTCCTCAACAGCATTCCTGCACATGACACCACTGGAGATTATTGGAAACTCACAAAAAATTATATATACAGTATATAAAGAGAAATAGGCTACCATATTACCATGTTGTTATGCATTATAAATACAGTATTTCAGAGTCGTTCTTCACCCATACTCATGCTCTTCATCCACTATGTCCTGGGGTCAAAGTGGAGCTGAGTGGAAGCCATTTCCAACAGGAACCTTTCTGCTGCACAGTCCCATAGGGCTGATTAACGAGTAGAAAGTATGGTTTGTCTTCTACAGCCGAGTGAACAACTTCATTCCAGCTGATGAGTTCAAGCTCAGGTCATGGTGGTCTTCATCTGTGACATTACAACAGCCACACAATGAGAATTAATTTCCCACACTGAAAACAACTGTGTGGCATTGGCACTTGGCTTTTGAAACATATTGCAATTAGGGTCCAAACAACTTGGAGAGTCGTCCTGTGTTCAAGTGATATAGGCTTTTTTATGTTTTTGTCATTGTATGTGTGTGCGTGCGTGCATGCGTGGGCGTGTTCGTGCATGTGTGTGTGCTCTCTTTGTTTTACTTTGTTCACTTTTCATGTGGCTTTGGTTTTACTGGTCAAATGTAAACAATGATGCATTTTTTTCCAATCCTTTTCTACGTTTGACAGATTATTGTTTGGAGTCTGCCACTCTGTACTTTCCAGCTCTTGCAAATGAATGAACTGAACACAAACAGGTGAAGCAATCTGCAATATCATTTTCACAAAAAATGCCTGCACAAGGAGGAGAAAACCTGAAGTGGAGCTGGGCCTGCCTTTGTTTTGTAAGCCAACCAACCAGTTTGCATCTAATATTACCACTGCAAAGAAAACAAAAAAAATATACTTTTGTGATGTCTGCTTGGATTCGCCGTCTGTCAACTTGCTTCTGAATTCTACAGAGCAACTCTCTGAGGCATGCATTCACGCACTTTCTCTTTCATTCTTAGCAATTTACCCCAACCCACCCAGCCATTTTATTTATTTATTTATTTTTTTTTTATCTATTTATTTTTTTGCAGTCAATCGTAAAACAAAATATATCAAATTCTTAGCTTGCCATTCAAGCATCACCAATGTGGAGAAAGCTTCATAAAACCCAAGAAATAGAAACTTTATGGCCTGAAACTTGTGAGAGCTTTTAGATTGTTTTGTTGTGTACTAGGCCTCTGGGGAAATGAGGAATATAACAGCAGAATTATTCTGTATTTAATGACATGCATGCCAATACAATAAAGTTACTCTTTAACGGGTAAGCATTAATAAATTCACAGGTTCAACAGTACTTTTTTTTAATTGGAAGGTTATTCAGATGATTGGTGGCGGCCTTCAGCGTGGTTCTGAAAGTGAAATTGATTTGTGTGTGTTGTTATATGGGCATTATGGTGGATCTTGCACAAATACAAATGCCTCTCCACTTTGTTCAAGTAATTGTAACATAAATGTTCAGCTCCCTAAACTCAGAAATCCCTATATAAAATCCAGATGAACAAATGCCTATGATCTATGATCTTCTAAATCCAATAAGTGAATGCATAGGCACACCATACTTTTCAGATAACAATTTGTAAAGACCTAAACCGAAAACCATGTCCCAATTTTTCCTGTATCCCATTACTTTATGCTAGTTACAGTTGGTTGACCAAAATCAGAAAATCCCAAAATATGCTAAGGGTTTGAGTGTGACAATGTGGACCAAATGTTTCAAACTTAAAGTTGCATGATGAATAGACATATATGTCTATGTATGTGTTTTCAACAAATCAACTAAAATAGATGTATTGTGACAGTTGCAAATTAATGGATTGCTTCAAGAAACAGCCAAACCATTTTATTTTATTTTTTATTTTTTTTTGAAAGAATGATACCGGGGAACACATGTTCCTCTAAACCACTGAAGAAAATTGTCAAGTGATGTCAGACGATGCATGTTGCATTGTTGTCATGATGAAAGTTCTGTCTTTTGGATTTGAAAAAAAGCTGCACCTTATCTTAACTGTGGAATATTCATCACTGCAATTACTCAAGCCTGCAGTGGTCTTCTAAGTCAGTGTGCAGGGGTGTGTGTGTGTGTGTGTGTGTTTTAGCATTTCTGAATATTTAAGGCCCATTTTTCCAACAAATACTCTGTTGTGAGGAGTTACTGCTCATTATGGGACCTAAAGCATGATCCTCACAGGAAGAAGTACTTTTTTGGGCTATGTTTCATGGCTAGGTTTAGGATAAAGATAAGGATTAGGCTATAGAGATGAATGAAAAATAAATGGAAATCAATGCAAAGTCCCTGTGAACATAAAACAATATGTGTGCGTGATCAAAAAGTTATACACAGCTGACTGTTCATAAATCAGTATCCCATTATAAAAATGAAAATGTGGTTACAGAAAACGTCACTGTTGGCAAAAAAATAAATAAATACATATTACCTCTAAAGTGATAGAAAGCTTGAGTTGTACCTTAAATAAATCCTGCAGCCACAAAAGTTAAATCTGCTTTGATGAAGTTTCCCTCTCTGCTCTCAAGTCTGCAGCTTGTGTAGGTTTGAAGAAAAGAAATGTATAAACGAAAAAAAGGTAAACAGCCCAGACGTCGTGAAGACTGAATGGCGGCGCATTTGTCGCCGGTGCTCCGACCTCCTCTGCTTACATAAAACACAAGTTGGCCTCGGCAAAGGCAAAGAGCTTCTCTCCTTCAAGCATGACGGAAGACGGAGAAAGAATATGTAACCATCCTTAAGTAATTTTGTTTACCGGCCCTGGCTCTTGTGCACTCAGGGTAAAATCTCCAGGCACCCTCCCATCTATTGAACAAAACTCAGCAAATTGGTACCTCAGGTTTATTTCTCTTTGAGCTCCCTCACCTGGGATTCGGGGGAAGAATTGCCTTGTAGGCCTGAACTGCAAACAGCTTTCTCTCTGATCTGTTCCCTTCGCCCTCACACTATTTGAACTGTGTTTTCCCCTGGCATTCTGGGAACCGTTTGCTCTTTTTTTTCTGTGTTGGAGAAAGAAAGAGGCTGTGTTCTTCATACATTTTTTAAAGTCTGGAGTATGTTCCCTCATGCAAACCCAAACACACATAGTCGTGCCCACTTTCTCTTCATGCACACGTCGGCGCTTTCAGAGCAGCTCTGTCAGTACCTGGACATCAGCTTTCCTCAAAGCAAAAAGGTCCACCACCTCGCCTCAATTTGTAAACAAGTTTGGACGACATGAGCGCATTAGTGTCGGCTCTCTGTAAATTCAGTGTTGAGAAATGCCAAGTGCGTGTACAACACGGTGCTTTGATGAACCTGTCATCAATCAATAATTCATCACAACTTTGCTTGGCCATACAGGCATCTCAATATGTTCTAAGCAAAAAGAAAACAGAATCAAATGAAAGCAGAAAGCTTAGGGAAAAAAAAAAACCCAAAAAACTGAAAAACACATCATGTTTATATTTAATAGCTTTTTTGCTTTTGGAAATGTCACAATGCTCTCGGTCAGCATGTTTCGACAGGACCAGAGGAAGGAAGGATGGAGGAGAGGAGCACAAGGCGGGAGAGTGAAAAAGGAAAAAATAAGAAAAACAACTTTGTACAAGCACCTCTGGTTTGTTCTCATATTGTTATTAAGCTCCATAGAAAAAGAGGAGGGGGGGGGGATGCTTTGGCCACCATCTTGTGGTATTTCCTGCTAATCCCCACAACCTCCTGCTCAGCACTGGTTGGGGTGGTCTTTCTGTGTGCGAGTGTGCATGTGTGTTTGCATTTATTGTGTCCACCTGCACATGTGTCGGGACTGTAGTTTTTGATGTGTGTGGCCAAAGTTTAAATCCATATACCAGGACAGCAAGCCGGCTTGAAAACACAGCACCTTAATCCTTTAACCTTCAGAACAAGAGAAGCGAGAAAAACAGCTGAAGGCCCCCAAGTGGTGGAGCAGCAGAGGGAGAGACACATTCGGCCAAGTAAGACCAGACCGGGAGGCCACTGATATTCCCTAACCCCTCCCCTTTGCTCTCGGGGCAGGGAAATGGATTTCTATTTCTGGTGGCTTGATATCGCTGATCATGGTTCATAGCCCCCTTTCAGGGCCTGGAGTTAACATCGTGGGCCGGTGTCAGGATGTGAACGCTGATCAGAGCCAGAGAGATGGGTCCTGATGGCCTTGCAATCTGCCAAAGCTGTGATGGCTGCTTTGCTGATACCATCACAGTAAATTCTATCACTGTCACTCTCTGTTTCTATCCAGAAGCACTCAGACTGTGTGTTGGCACATCTTTGTGTGTCCATTTTGTTTGTGTACTGGGGTGGGTGGGGGGGTGTCTGTGTGTGAGACTTTTCCAGCTGTTGATGATGGACAAGTTATCTGATGGCATTGTGCTCTATGTTATGCTATGTTATGTTATGTTATGTTATGTTAGAAAAAAGCGATGTTATGTCATGTTATGTAGCTTAACCTCAATGATGATGGTTCTTGAAAATGTAAAGACATGGAATTCCAGGTGGAATGATAAAGCTGATTTTAAAGCTGATAATATAGCTGATATATATAGCCGATCTGATTTTACCAGCTATATTAATATAGCTGGTAAGCTGGTGCTTTTGGAAGGCAGTAGCAGGTGTAAATGAAGCAAAAAGAAGAAAGTATTACATTGAGATTTGATGTGAAGTGGAAGGAAAATAATGCAGATTTTATTTTTTTCTGTCTTTTGTAAAGAAAAAACACATGACAAGTGAGTGTTTCAGTCACATGTTTAGATAGATTTTTCTGCTTGTCCCCAGTCTGCAGTCTCGTCCTGTCCTGACAGCGTTATTAAAGAATTGCCCTGCATTTAAATCTGACCACCGTTACTGTCCGTGCTAAAGAAAAACATTTTCACAGGATGATGCTCCCAACACCGTGCTTCAGAGTTTGTGTGTTAGGATGATTTGTATTGTTTTTTCTTTACCAGGTACAACATTTTACATCTAAGCCAAACTTTTAAATTTTTTTTGTATCTGACTGTCACACCTTTGTCCACTTAAAAGTCTTGTCCCTTACCAGAATTATGGTGACCAGGAGACCAGACCTATTGTGACTTTGATTCATTAATAGGTTTCTTCTTGCAACATTCCCGCAGAGGCCCAGTTTGTGTGGTGCACATATGATGGTTGCCCAATAAACTGTTGGTCCTACCTGAGGGACATACGAGAAAAGGCTGAAAATATTTACCCTATGCTTTCAGATTTTTTGTGTTAAAACATTTTAAAAATAGATTATTCTCCACTACTTTGCATCATTGCAAAGTAGTGCAATTATGCACAACTTTGTGTTATTCTGTCACACAAAATCTCAAAACTGAGGTTTTTGGTTGTAAGATGACAAAATGTGGAAAGGTTCGTCGGAGTTTAAAAATGTTTTCAATAGGAAAACAAACATCAACTCAACATTTCATCTTTGCAATGCCCTATCATTTCTCATGCTATTAGAAGTCAACATCTGCATCCTTCTACCAGGCTGATATTTATGCTGAGTAATAATTCCTGACAATAAATAAATACAGAAGCTCGTCAGACTCTTGTGTGTCTGTATAGCCCCAAGCATATTCCTAAGGCCTCAATCTGGAAAGGGAAATACATAAACATGGAAAGATCTGAAGAGACTTAGCCAGGGGCACTGACTCTATACCGCCCAATCCAAACCCAACCCACCCCCCACCCCCATCCCTTCCACATACACACACACACCCCCACGCATACACACATAAGCTTGTATATCCTTGTGCTTGCTAAGATAGACACATGTGATGAAAATGCAGTGACCGGTGTCGTTTCTCCACACACTTGAACATACCTGACCTGCCAGAACTGAGGCCAACAATTTCGGAAGGTCATAGATGAGTGTTTGTTGATGAGATAAAAACTGCTGGCTAATAAAAACGGTGCTCATGACATTTTTTGTTCAACCCTCTATCAAGCTATTTAAAATTATTTGAACCTTTTTGCTGTGTATCCTGGGGTGATTGTAGCATGACATGCCTAGAAAGATGACTTTGGAGCACTGAGTAGTACTTAGCCCAGGTAAAACGCCTCTGATATTGTGTCTGATTCAGGAGAGGCTTGACATGAGAAATGCAACATGTGTAAGCCACATGTAGATTTACCTGAACATAGTGTTTCAATCATCAACTTTCTATTAAGATGCTTAGTTAAGGTAATCTGTGAACATCCATCATCTTTAGCAATTACCTTTTGTGGCTTACTCTACTGGTAAACTGAGGACGCGTTGGGTTCCCCTGTAAGGAGCCAGAGAAATTTGTCGTGATGTCTTGTAAGCCCTGTGACTGCAATTTGGAAAAGCAGATGATCGACTTTATTTGTTTGCCAAAAATCCATATTAGAGTCTAATCAACTTTGTTAACCTCTTGTGTTGTTCCACATGTCAAAAACACAGGAAAGGACATTGGATGTATTTGTTATCCAAAAAATAACAGCTGTGAATTCCTGTTCGTGACTTTTTTTTTTTTTTTTTCTTATCAGAGGTAAAACTTTTAAATCACTTGCGGAAAATTCAAATCACATCATGCAGAGGCCAAGAAGAACCCAAATATTTTCTTTTTTTTTCTTTTATTTACACATAAAACTTCTTCTAATCATGTGAATTTTTATCACAGTGGGTGATAACATTTTGTTCACTGGGCACCTCTATTATTATTCACAATTAATGGGATAAACTTCTCGTTTGCTCTGTTTGTATGGGCTTGTGTGTTCCTTACAGTGCATTACATCTCCCGTGGCAGACAGTTTCCCTCATCCTCCTTACCATTAGGGTCATCAATGTTGACAGGATCAATACTTGTGTTTTGGCCTCAGTGCCCCTGTCAGAGATAGCATGTCACTGCTGACAGACAAATATCAGCGCTCAGCCCTATGACAGAGGGTGACGGTTGCTGGAATCACAGCAGTTTTCGTTTTAGATCATCCAACATGGTATTGATTTGCCCTGTGCTAATCATACATCAGAGCTGAATAAATGGCTCAGAGGCAAACGTTCCATTGTTCACGATTGGGAGATGTAATAAAAAAAAAAGAGTGAGACATTTCTTTTATTGCTTGTAAGTTGGGGCTGGTCACATAATCATGACTTGTCAGGGAAAGACCTGCTTAGATTGAGGTCCGTCAAAGTGCTCAGGGTATTTTTTACTTTCTTTTTGGTGATGATCCCATCAAGGCAGGTTTGTTCATGTACTGTGGTCAAGTATTTATAAACCAGCAGAAATGTCTTACGATTGCGTTTGATCTTACGAGACACAAAATTGATTACGTAGAAAGTTGCATTTTCTCTTTTTTACATCAGCTGTATTACATTTCAGAAGGATGCTAAATGTCAAATTTGGCTGCGTAGCCCACCAAAAGTCATGTTTAATACAGTAACTCATAGAACATGTTAACATGTCGTGGATCCAATGTAGTTATTAATTCAATTCCTTTTGGCAGTACTTATTCCTTGTCTGAAGGTGAACAATCTCACATTATAAGCACTTGCAATAAGAGATGAGAATAACCTGAAAAAAAAAAAAATAATAAACTTTATATCATTATTTTTGACTTTTGCTTGGCTTAGTTTGTCATAAAAAATTTGAAAAGCATCAAACTCATTCTCACAAGCTTAAAACTAATGACCAGCCCACTCTTAACCCTGAGACTATAAGCAGGTATAGATAGGGATGACATGGACAGACAAATACAGCAGCTACAAATTGTTTACATCGTACAATGCTTTTATTTTTATTTTGTTTCAAAAACAAAACTATGTGCAAAATCCGTGAGGAATGCTCCAACAGATTTCAGGCAATTGTACTAAAGAGTACTGTACATATGAGGAGAAAAACTGCAGAAAGATTTTCATCAGATGGGTCAAAGGAACAGCTAAGTATTACTACCGAACGGAAGAGTTTAGTGTTGCAGATGCAGAATTATTCTTATGAATATGAAAGATAAAAAAGAGGAGAGGAAATTCATCCCACTGACATTGAACATTTTTGTACATAAACTGCAAACAGCTGTGCAGGGTATTCTATTGTAGTGAAGTGCACATAATTTCACTGTGTTCGTTTAAATGTGATTAAAACCATGTAATGAAAATCTAATTTAAACCTAAAGCCCTGATATTTTTATTATTATTATTATTATTTATTTCACACAAACTATATCAAGAAGCCCAATAAATTGATCAAATGGAAAATGACAATAAATATTTGGGATCCATAAATGCACATCCGGCATTCTCAATAGTTTCCCCAACTCTTCAAGTTATTTCAAAAGCCGTACGTCAATGAATCCTAGTGCCTGTTAACTGCTTCGAGAGCACCTGGTTTTTATAAAAGATAATTAATATGTTAAAGGTTAGAACAGAATCTGGTGCTATGCTGAGAAAGTGCAGCAATTATTAAAAGAAGCAGATTTTTGATCTCCTGTTTCCTTCCATCTTCTCAGACTACCCTGTTATCTCCACTATTTCATCAAAAAACCCTCTGATAACAGACTGGAGAACTCAATTGACCTTGGGTGAGTGTGCAGGAGAGAAGACAGTTTAAGTAAAAAAAAAAAAAAAACTAACTGCTATACCCTCGCTTTTAATCTTGTTTAAAAAACAAGCTATTTTTGTAGACTTTTGTTTTAGGGATTATTTTAGATTTAATGAACTAAGAATGCACCAAGAAGTTTTGTTACTTATGTCTTTCTTCGTTCATTTATATTACTTTCACTATAACATTATAGTTAAATGTTATATTTCAGTATAACATTTCAATATTGTCTTATTTTTTTTTTTATAAAATTGGTAGCCCTTAAATCCTGTTTTTGCCACATAATGATATTTATAAATTGACAATGATTAACTCACTATCTAGACTAAAAGCACATTTTATCTCCACCTAGAACACTGATAATTGCATTTCACCCAGGCCAATATTGCGACCTTCTCGTTCTCCCTTTATTAGTTGAAATAAATGTGTTAGGCAATGGAACTTACTTAATGAATTTGTTACAAATATATAATCTGACTTAAAAAAAAAAAAAGAAAAACCTGTGACAGCAACAGAACAGAGAGCATTTTCTCATGCATATTTTTAACAAAAATAAAACACTCTACTTTCAGAGAACATTTACCAAAGCTAGAGGACAAACAGATTGTTTAAACTGCAAAGTAGAAACTAGGTCAATATGCTGGACATAGTCATAACTGTAATAAAATCTTTATAAGGACTCTGTCAGCCATTTTTTTTTACTTGTAGTGTTGGAGCAAGTCCAAAGCTGACAGAATTACTTATTTATGAAATGTTGCTGTTAGATGCTATACATAATAAACAGGTAGACCAAGTTTCTCTGTCCTTGGGCAGTAAAGTCTTCAATGGTTTGCTGAAAGCTTTTTCTTCTCAAGTTAAAGATACAATAGGCCACACAATAACAAGCTGCTGCACTTGTGGAAATCTTCAAGTAGCAAGTTATTTCTTGTGATTTCATTCGAAATGAAAGGTAAGCAGCACCAGTCACATCTCTTAATGCCCAAGCAGCAGGGCGACACACTCAATAAAACAGCATGACTCACTAGTCAGCAATATCTGTTCACTATCCTGCATTCAATCTCTACGGTAACCAGCTGCTTCGTTGACTAGTGAGTGGCGGGGAAACTCCACTACTTCCATAACTGCTTTGAAATTTAACAAATACATTTATGCCAGCTTATGCCAGCTCCAGGTAGATAATCCAACACTTAACTTTCTGAATGTAAAGATGTTAGATGCCTGCCTACTACAACACATAGCTAAGTTCAAAGTCACTGGCATGGGAGCAGGCACATCTAAATACATAGCAGCCTCTTACGTGGGAGTGTACATGCTTCTTGTGTACTTACAGGAGTGAATAAACCATTTCAAGATCCAGAGAGCAAAGATTAGTAGAAAAAGAAAAAAACAAACAGTGTAGTAACTCTTTCCTCCAGGTGCACCTCCTCCCCCTCCAAACACACTTTACAGAAAATGTTACTCTGACCGCAGCTGATGGAAAAGAGTCAAGAGTTAAAATTGAAAACCTTTAGCATGCCGCACACAATGATGAATCTTCCTTAAAAAATATTCCTGACCAGTGAACTTTGTACATATGTCTAATTAATTAATTAACTAATGTCCTACTCTCAGACTATAAGTCCAAGAAGTGTTAATTATCAGTTTTTAAAGAAGCTGTAACACTCTGCATAAGCACTCAGGACTCAGTGGACAGAGGCAAACTTGATCAACTGCCAATAAGTGGTTGGGCTCAGTTTTCAGGAGCATTTGCCTCCTGTCTCATTCCTTTGCCTGTTATAAGAGGCCACACTGTAAAGCCTGTGTTTCTCTTGGTCCCCAGATAATTCACGGGACATTGTAATGCACAGCACACAGGCAAATTAATTTCACGTTAACTATAGTTGTACGTTTTAGTAATATCTTAATCCCCCCCCTGCATTCTAATAACATTTCCAATGTGTCACCTTGTAACAGTGAAAGCAAATCACAGCTAAATTATTAATTTTTCTTTCTTCATGCCTTGGAGCAGAGTTTTTAATGGCCCACTTCTCTACATGTAAATGACCTTCTGTCCTGGGTCTTTGATTGCAGATCAATGGCTGTTTGCTTTATTTCAACATTCAGCACTGGTGAACCACAACGCCACAGGGGGCAAATGTTAGGCAGGGAATTTACAGGTTTGCTATTGAGCACTTTGAAACAATAAAGCCGCTTGTGAGCTATTAAATAAACAAGAGAAAAAAAGTGACTGTGGCGGACTGAGATTAACATGATAGATACAATGTCAAAGGGTGTAATTATTCTTTACTGACACGGACGTTTAGCCTCCAGAGCGGAACACTGTTTGCTACAAATACTACCACCACGCTTGACCTAATCACGCACTGTGATTTACCTGACTATATTCATAATATGTGTAAGGCTGTTGTTAGGATGAAGCTGACATTTTCAAACAAAGAGCTTGATGAGTATTAGTCTTTTTTTCCATGTTTTCAAGTCATTATAATTCTATGCATAGAATGAATTATTGATAACCGGATATTTACACAGAGGGACTAAATAAGACTAAGGATTTGTAAATCTCAGTTTTGTTTGGAGAAAAATATTATTTGTCTTGCTGGAATTTGTCAATTTTTTCCAATAATTGGTGAAGCTTTCAAGAAGAATCCCTAACCCTACCCCTCCCAAGAAGAAAGTCTTTCATATTCATTTTAAATCTTAGATATATGATGACTTGAAAATGGCATTTTCTTCACCGAATGATAGTGAATGAGAGCATTCCTTCAAATGCCCAATTAGATCAATCAGAACTTTGGATTTGAGGTTTAGCAGGACTTGCCAAAGGAGTCAGCGTAACATCTTAATCAGTTGTCTATTTCCTCCCGCTTGCATTTAGCCTGCATGCTCTTGTTAATGACTTCTAACATTACAATCTGGAACATTTTGACCATTTCTGAACTTACAAAAGCCAATAATTTGTTTCGGGACATTAATTTATATTTGTTGACACCTGTAACATGCTTACAAGAATGTGTATGTTCAGATTAGATGACAAACCGTACATTACATTATCTGCATTACCGAACAATTAAATAAGTGCAGACAGATTTAAACTTACCCATATTCGTATACGTTACTGTTGTGCAATCCTTACAAACATTTTTTTAAATATCTTTATTGCATAATTGTTCTGTGTGCATTCAAAGGCTCTAAAAATTATTCAACTAGCTTTAATTTCTACCAGTAAAAATATATACAAAGCCAGTTAAAAAAATCAATTTAAGTTTTACACTGAGATAAAAAATGTATTCTTCACACCAGTAGTGAGAAACAGACGACAGATTTAGCCATCACTTCCAGCTTCTGACCCATAAATATGACGACCTCTCCATGATCCTGCCAATACATTAGATCTCTTGAGCTGCTGTCCATGCAGGTCTTGACTGTGTTCACATTCGACGCAGGTGAGAGCATGCTGCATATAATGTTTGGCTGCCTCGCACGTGTGGATGTGTGAGTATGTTGGGGTGGGTGTGTGTACACCGATGAGCGAGTCAGCTCATGTGTATAGGTGAGTGTGCCGGTGTGTTTGTACTTGTGCCCCTGCTTATGTGCATGTTCATGTATGTGCACTGGTTGGCATGTTAGATGATGTCCACAGTAATCCACCACTGGGCCTGTTGTGGATTAGTAGCTGGCTCCAGGGGATGAGAATCCCATTCCTGGTTACAGCTCTCCTTGGCAGGAAAGAAAGGCGAGGATGCCTTTTCTCCACTGCCTTCATGCTGTTTGTAGGCCAGAAGTTCAGTTTATGTGCAAGTTCTGGGATGGTATTGCTAGTTAATATTGACAGTCTGTAGCTCAGCATTAAAGATATACGTATATATATTTTTTTTTTCTTTTTCACCTATCCTCACCTTTCTTCCGGTGTTTTTCAATAGCTCTGTTAACTAATTAACACATCATCCTGCGATGTGTTTCCTCTTAAATGTTCTACTGCACACACACAGCTTGGCAAAGAAGAAAAAAATCACTAGTATCTGGTTGGCCTCATACAAGAGTCACTTGTAGAAACATGTTGTTGATCTGGGGTGGCATTTTGGTCACATTCACCATGCACACACGCACGCACGCACGCACCCCCACAAACAGATTATGTGGCAACAACATGAAATTTCATCATGATAGGATTTGTTTTGAAGCCAACCAAACTCCAACCAGCATAAGAGGTGACCTCTAGAACCTTCAGATACAACCACCCTCTCCCCTGTGACAATTTAAATGCCACCTTTCTTCCACTTGGATAAAAAGAAAAACATTTTTTCTGTGTGTGCGTGCGTGTGCGTGCGTGTGGCTGGGACTTGCAACCTGATAGCACAACAAAAGAGCTGTGGTGGCAAGTCCCCACGCAGACATTATATGTCAGCATCACCGTCATACTGTTAGCTGTCCCAACTGTACAAAGCCATCCTCATTCAGGGCACCTAACCAAGGTCAGCCTGGATTAGCTGTTAGTAACCCTATCAGGTCCACCACAATGATTACAAAGCCCAGTGACACTGGCTGTCAGCAGACTCTTTCTAGGCAACCCTATCTGCCCGACCCTTGGCTGCAGAGCCACCGGAGAGGGTTAGTCCATTTCAAATTGTTTCCCCTTTGTGTCTCCCTTTATTTGCCCCGTTTGATTTTCGGGAACTCATTTCGTTCATCAATCAGCCTCTATGGATGTCTGTGTGTTTGAAACCCATGCTGCACATAATTCCTATAATTTGTGGATTTTTTTTGCTTCTGCCCCTTCCACATAGCTCATCCTTTGTGTTTGTTGCTTTTGAAGCTAACAGCCATTTCACCTAAATCCCCCCGCCCTCTCTATCCTGCAGATGAATGAACCCTGGAGCTCTGGAGCTTACTGCTAAGCACCACATGTTCACCAATGCACATTTTCTACATTATGTTAACAGAGATGTCAACTTTTTTTTTTCCATTTCCCTGGAAGTTTTCAATGTTTGCTATATATTCAAAGTTTGTTCATAATACATTTAATTAAATTAAGTGTAATGTAATTCATAACAATATATATGTACACTGCATTTCAGAAGCATTTATGCCCCTCGAACCCTTTCACATTTCATTGCATTACAACCACAAAATTGGGTGAAAGACACAAAGATGTCCATAACTGTGGAAGAGAAGTGAAGGTCTGTGAAGGCCTCACAGATTTGTTAGAGAATATCACTGAACAAACAGCGGTCCGCACTTGCATAGTGCTTTAACCAAGTCAGAGGACTCCACATCGCGTCACACTGATGGTGATCAGCTACATTGTAGCCACAGCTGCTATGGGCCAGACTGACAGAAGTGAGGTTGCTATACAATTGGCACCTCCATGCCCTCTGACCATCACCAGCAGGCAAAGAGGTTGAAGTGTATCGGCTAAGGACTCAAGAGCTAAGTCACTGAGACACAACAGATGGGTCAGGGAGGGTAAATGTTGTAGAGAAGTTGAAAACTGAGCTAGGTTTTAAAACAATGCTTTACACTTTGAACTTCCCAAAGAGCATTGTTCAGTGCGGCAAGACTCCAAACCTACCAAGACATGATTGTTCACCCGAACTGAAAAGGGAGAACCAGAGAGCACTAAGCAGAGAAGAAGCCAGAAGGTCTATGAAAAATGTTGAAGACAGACAGACTTTACAAATGAAGACAAAGTCCAATTTGCAGTTCGGTACGAGCTATGCAAGGGATATGTGACAGAGGTGCCTCTGGTCATATAAGAACAAACGCAGGTTCAGTGCGACCTCACTGGACCGCATACAGAGTGAAAAGCTTGTGGAGTCCAAATGACCCCATCTCTTAAAACTGCAGGAGGGTTAAATGACAATGAAGGTAATTGTTTGAACTTTTATAAAGTAAACTCACTAATTCTTTTAATTTGTAAATTTAAATCCTAAACCATGTAAAACATTGCATTGTATCTATGGTAAAACAGTCAAATCCAATGTAACATTAATCCCATTTTCAACAAAAATTTCAGATCCCTGGTCTGCGATAAAATTCAAGGATTAGGAGACATCCTCATGGTTTGGGGGCCCCAAGCAGTGGCTTAGTTTGCTTTTGCCTTGGGCCGGCTTTGTGTGGAGCAAAACTGATTTGGCACATCTGAATGCACATTCTGGTGAGAGCATCATCCTGTAGGAATCTTGTCTACAAAAAATACAAGGAGGCTGGTCAATGATGATGGAAAGTCCAATAAAGCTAAAGGTAGGACAATACTGGAAGAAACCTTATTTGAGGTTGCAAAAGACTTAAGACTGGTCTGAAGGTCCGTCTCTCAACAGAACAGTCAGTGACCAAAAACATACAGCCAGAGCAGCAAATGCTTGGTTTTGATGAAAGAATGGTCATGTGTTACAATGGCCCAGTCAAAGTTGAACCCTGAATCCAACTGAGAATTTATGGCAAGACAGGAAAGTTGTTGTTCACAGAGGTCTTCCATTCAGTCTGACTGAGCCTACGCTATGGTCAAGCATTTGGCATCTCTTGAATGTACGAACCTGGTGGAGATTCAGGAGGGCTGGCAAGAATACTCATTCGTGCCACTTCTTAAAGGTGCTTTTTTTTTTTTTTTTTCCGGAAAAACTGCTTTCTGTATTAACATCTAAAGTGAAAATTGTCTGGGGGTATGAATACTTTGCCAAGGCACTGACACTTGCAATGCAGTAATACAGGGTAATAGTCTCCATTATAAATCAGGACACAGGCACATTGTTCCCCTTGTCCCACCAATTCAGACAGCATGTCAGAATAAAGCAAAGCAAAAGGACTTGTGTTTCACTACAAGTGCGGATGTTGTCTCCCTGCTTATTTTCAAGAGGAATTACGCTTCAAGCCCCTCCATTTACTGCCTCACTTTCCTCCCTTAGAACCATTTTCTCAACGTCCGTGTCTGTTCGCTGCATGCTAAACAAATCAAACCTAAAGAAAGAGCTCGCTTGTGATGTTTAGAAAAAATACTATATAAACAAGAACAACAGCAACAACAGTGCTAGCAGCACAATGTATTTGAAGCAACGTGGCAACCGATGTTCTCCACTCCAGCACATCAGAGGCACCCCAGCTTCAGTCGCCCTAAAGGTACTGGTTACAAAGTGATAGGGCTTACGGTTTTTAACTCGGGGCGAGGGGCTGATTTCAAACCCCCTCTGTTGCCAAGCGCATGGACGGCTGCTGATTAGAGGAGGGTTGGCAGCAGTGGGCAGATGCCAGGCGGGGAGAGAGATGACGGCCTGTCGCCAGTCTGCCACCCAACCCCTCAGCCCCCCTCCTCCCTTTATTGACCCCTCCCCCGATGTACAAAGAAAGCACACCAAAGAGATTTCCTTGACAAACACAAACGAGGGGAGAGGATGAACTGCAGCAGAGCATCAAAATGCAGCATGTGTGATGTACTGACAGATACACAAAGTCTTGTTCTGCAGCATTGTCTCTCTCTCTCTCTCTCTTTTTTTTTTTTTTACACTGATCTCGAGAGTTTTTGGGGAGTTGCTTTGATCACAAGACGCCAAAGTCAGCACAGCTAAGTTGTGCAATAAAAGATCACAATGCAGTTTTTCTCCTTTCTTTTGCACACGCCCACATACAAAACACAAGCACACAACACACATGTGCGCCATGCTTTTCTGCAAGTTTGAGATACTGAACATTCCTTTGCCAGCCCACAGAGAATAAAACGCTGAGCCCTTTGGGAGTTGTTGTTTTTTTGTTTTTTTTTTAATTCAGGAGAGTCGGCACGGTTGGATCATAACGCATGCTTTCGCAAATGATTCAAGATTACATGAACAAAAGTGAGAACAACACTTTTCTTTAAAGTAAAATCACTTAAATGACTCCACATTACACAAGACAATAACTACTTGGCAAACTTAATGCACAGTTCCCAGCAGCAACATAGAAGAGAGGCTCGCTCAACTGAACGGTGGCCCTCTTGATATGACACTAATTTAAAATCAAACAATGTTTTTCAATCTGATGGTGTTGCTTGTAGAACAGCAGCACAAATATACTTCTGTATTTTTTTTTTTTAAGATTTACTCCACTAGCTTGTAACAAAAAGCCAAATACATAGCAGGATGGGGGTCATTTCTGTAGACATAGAAATGATGTTCTATGTCTACAGTAGACATAGAAAAAAAAGTTGCCTACAAATGGAGCCTTGAGGAACCCCACGTGTTCTGTTTTCTCTTGGATTCATAATTTCCAAATGACACAAACTACCAAAGAAGATCAAATCCAATCAATCGTATCCACTTTTCCAACTAATGAGTCAAATTTGTTGATCAACCACATTTCAACAAATGCCTATTGCCTTAAAATAATTGATTTTTTTTTTTTCACAGAAAGCAAGATTATTGCACACCCCCAAAAGAATATGCAATACAAGAAAACTTTGCTAAGTTCTTATTATTTAGTGTTTAATTGTGTTGAGAGTAATATGAGGAAAAAAAAGAGACAACGGTTTCAGTCTTTTTGAATAAGATTACTTGTTTTATTTTTTTTGTTTGTTTGTTTTATCACTACAACTGGTTTGAGGTTATTGTGACTGAGCAGAGGAAGTGAATTTAACAAGGAAGCAATAGTCTTTTTTTTTTCTAATGTTGATATTTTAATCAAAAATGTAAACTCACTTAGTAAATCAACTAACATCTCAAACACCAGTTGCTTTAATGTTTCACAAACTTCAACTGAACAGAAATGATGTTCAGTTACTTCTACAGCTGATTTTGTCTGAAACTGTGATTACGTTTCACTGAAGGTTGTGCATATTTTTCCTTGTCTGACCTTTGTCTGTCTGCCCACTTCGATGTGTGCGACATCCCGTCTTTTTCCCCTCATTTTCCCTGTCTGCCTCGTCCCCTCTGCTGGTCCGTTGATCTCTCAGCTCCCATCTCCTATATCTCCAACGGGCTCATATATATTTGGAGTTGCAGTCTGTCTGAAACTGAGACCTGGAATGCACAAGTCTGGAGTTTAACAGACACCCCCACACAAACCTAAAGTGCGCTTTAACAGGCCAACAGGTGCACTTTTACAATGGCAATTTTCAAGTGTGCACACATTTACAATCTGCATGCACATGCTCTCGTTATTATATATGTGTTTGCATATCTAGGCTTTTCGATACACAATGCATGCATGCGCATAATCACTCACCGGTGTACAGGAAAATGAGAACGTTACACCATGCCTATGTGTAGAGGAGACAGTGCCCCCTGGTGTGGAACAGCCAGTACTCCCGCTCGTCCATATCTTGACCTATCTATTTTTGAGAGGTGAGATTTTGATCTTCTGGGATTGATTAGTCCTGTCTGAAATAGAGAAACTTACACATATGTTCTTAAAAAAAAAAAAAAATACAACTGAGCATGTCCAAAGACAGCCTTAGAAACTAAATAATATGTGATGAACAATGATCTTTTTTTTCCGCTGGAAATATTGGGGGCAATTTAATTGTTTGACATTGTTTAACTCAAGGGTGCCTCTTGAAAGTTTTGTGAGGTGTGGCCAGATAGAGACTTCTAATAATCTGGGGGTGACCCATCAAAATCCAAATATATAAGAGAATTGCATGAATTGATTTAGACACGTTGCTTTAAAAGAACTTGAAATGTAGGTCTAATTAAAAACATATATATTTTGGATTTTAAAAACAAACAATTAATCTGTAACTTCGTGATTTTAAGTACGAATATATAAAAGCTGACTTGATATGTTACGTTTGCTTGCTTTTTTTTCTTTAAAGCACCTAACACCCAAAATAAGGGACACTATGCCGGTATTGCTAAAAAGATGCTACATTTATTTATTTGTGTTGTGTCTTAATTTATTGAGTTTGCAATGTGCGTACTGGCTTTATAAAACAACGACACGTTCACGTAAACAGTGCAATTAGTTTCAAGTATTTCACGAGTCACACAGAGTAAGTACACTGTCTCATCACAACGGAGGATGGAATTCATGGGGAGAAATGTCAGCTGTCAAAAGAACGGCTTGGAAATTAATTAGTTGTAACAAAGTTAACATCCTTTTTTTTTTTTTTTTTTTTTTTGTTTGCTCCTAAAGACGTAATACCAAATGAATAGCAACACTTCTAAACCAATGCATTGATGTAATGATGCAAAAAGAACACGGGAGCAATAACAGACAAGTGAGAGCCTAAACTCCCGTGTGAACTGGCAAATATTCAAGTGAGTGCGTGTGTGTTTTGGAGGGGTCCTCGAGTTCCCTTCATAAAGCGACAATTACCGCTACCAACAGCTCTATTGCCATTGATGAATGGAATTGTTGTAACAAGGGGATGAGTTTAGATGCACCAAGTGGCGAGACTTGAAAAGCTGAATGCGCCTCCAGCAGGCCGGAGAGAGCGCTCTTTACACCAGAGGTGCGCGCTCTGCCAGAGGTGCGCGCACACAGCTCGGTGACCACAGAGGCTGCGCTCTTGGATATGATTAAATGAGCACCTGCGTGCGAGAAGCCATGTCACATTGCACTCTTTAACGGGTTCTACTGTTTCCCTGGTCGTCAGATAAAGTGAAGGCGATTAACATTCAGCAGGTTGCTGTTTTACGTCGTTGTATTTGCATTGTGCCATAGGAGAAAATAGTAGCAACTTGTAAAGTAAAACAATAAAATAAAAATAAAAAAAAAAGTGGGGAAAAAAACAGCGGATCTTGTGGACTTTTAAATCTACCATGAACAAACCGGTGAGACGTGTTAAATATGTTTTACGAGGTTCAAAAATCCAAGCACACAAGCAGAAGTGAAAGTGCGTCCTCTCCAGTTTGGTTGGTATGGAACCTTCTCCTTCCCGTGTGGAGAGCTGGTTTTGTTCCGAGGCTCCATTTCTATCCAGCACAAAGGGGGCGGGGATGGGATATTCAGATGAGCCAGAGTGACAGCTCCAGTTTTTCCCCCCAATGCTCTGTGTGTGTCTGAAACTCAACGGGCTCCTTCCCTCCTAACTCCTCACTTCATAGCGCCGCGCACTAAAAACATCGGACGCTAGGGGATCAAGACGCATGCCACATTACCTCTATGTGGGCACTTTAACAGATCTTTCGGGTGTTTTTTTTTCCCCAGTAAGGGGGCTGCGGAGGGAGGCCTTTTTTTTTTACTTTCACTGTTTGATGACTGTTTGCACGGCTGATTATTGAGTTGATTGTTTATATTTTAGCCACTGTTGTCCGCCGCCTTGTGCGCGTCTTTTTTTTTTTTTTCCCCCCTCCTGCTATTTTTTGATTATTTTTTTTTCCTTGGGAGAATCGGCGAACTCTATTGCGCTCACCAATGTCCTATCCTCAGGGTTACCTCTACCAGCCCCCAGGCTCTCTGGCTCTTTATTCGTGTCCGGCTTACGGGGCCTCGGCTCTGGCTGCTCCGCGGAATGAGGACTTGGCGAGGTCGTCCTCCGGCTCAGCCTTCAGTCCCTATCCCGGCTCGGCTGCTTTCTCCGCCTCGGCTGGTGCGGGCTTCTCCAGTCCGCTGTCATACTCCACGGATCCTGCGACGGGATTCCCCTCCTACATGGTAAAATATCTCGTGTGTGTGTTACTCCCGATTATAAGTGCTGGATTTCCGCGTTTTAAACAATGTATGCGCACATTCTTGATCTGATCGCCATGGATCGGCGCTTTACAATGTGTGTGTGTGTGTGTGTTTTTTCTTTTTTTTTTCTTTCTCGAATCCGTCGGTAGCTGCGGAACTTTTCCATTGAGAGCTATGAATTTATATGAAGTGGTCTCCTGGAAGGGCCCTTACTTTCAAAATCTTTCATCTCCTCCACTTAAATGGGATTTCAGGCGTGAGCTACAGATTGGAATGGCTTGACCACCGCTTAACTCTCGCTGCGCAGCCTTAAGTGTTATACGAAATAGATGTATACTGGTAAGTTTAGACTCTAAACGACTGAACATGTTTAGATCATATATAGTCAAAAATAAAACAGTCTGTTTCCTCGTTTAGTTCTAAAAAATAAGAAGTAAAGCCTCCTATATTTTATTTTCTCTCAACTGATCACATTTAAGGTGAAAAGCATGACTCGTGGTGATCATGTCACACGGGGAGACTTATAGTGCTTTTCGGGAAAGGTGCATATCAAGTGATTTGTTAATGGGATTTGCAAATCCACTGGGGCCGTGACAAAAAGAAAACAGAAAAAGTAAAAAGAAAAAAAAAGAGATATAAATCATGCATTCACTCAATGAAAATGAGCAAGTTAATGAGTGATTACGCAAAATTAAATTTCCTTTATGTTATCTTAACTACTGCATTACCAGGAGCTCTGTTATTAGCTAATCCGATAATGACCTTAACCATCACTGCTGCATTAAATCATGGCTTTTTTTTTTTTTTTGCTTTTCTTTTTTCCCTGCGGCCTGCTTTACGCGCGGCGTTTAGACTTTGGTAATTGCACCTTTTTTTTTTTCCCCCTTCTGCTTTTACTCGACAAAATGGTTCAAACAAAACCAATAAAGAACACATCAAATAAATAAATACATAAATATTACATTAATAATCAGTTGGTTTATATTCAGCTCTACAATGCAAAACTGGCATTTGATACATTTAAGATCAAATAATAGAATAAAACAACATCCAACTTTAAAAGTTCTTCTTAACAGTCCAAGTTTTTTTTTTTACTTTCAAACACACGCGCACTATATATATATATATATATA
>CAEGAG010045585.1:0-17596 GCA_903067065.1 Brachyrhaphis terrabensis
ATTGAAATATTAAACTAATCAATGTAGATTTTCGTTTATTTATTTTGTTTTTGTTAAAAAATACATATGTTTTTTTTATTTTTTTTATTAATATGGCAAAAATTGGTCGGGACTATTTTATATCCCTTGAATATTGGTCGTGACATGTCACGACCGTCCATACCCAAACCTACGCCCATGTTTTTAGGTTATATCACTGAGCCATATTTTAAAATGGGAGTTTCCCAAAAAAGTCTTCATAAAATGTTACTCTACCTGTAAATGGAGTGCTCTGGATAGTGTTCTCATAAGTGCCAGCCTTTGACTTGGCCAAAAGGGCCTTTTCTGCCTTATCATTTGAGTTTTCCAGCATGGCATTCTTATTGGCAGCCGCTTTTCTCGCATCCAGTTTCTTCTGCCGGCAAGACTTGGCAGGCTCTGCAAGCATGCGCACCTGACGACGGAAGGCACTGAGGACTTGAATGGCCCCTGATTTTATTTTTTCCTGCTGGCCCTCCTCACTGCCAAACTCATCAGTGCTAGAAGCCTTGTAAAGAGGTAAGACGTGGAGCTGCTCATCTTCTGGTATCTTTCCAATTTCTCGATTATCCTCCCTCGTTAATGTGCACACCTGGAAAAAAAGGTAGATGCCAGAATAAGTAAAATACAGCTTTATTTGGATTACATACAGGTGCACTTTGCATATTATATAGATTACATTTCTTTTATTTATACTATGGATATTATTCAGGCTCTTTTAATTGGTATCTCAGATTTTCATTTGAAAAAAAGCTTAAAACTGAGAAAAATTTTCTTTCTATTTTACAATTATCCCCAACTATGTCTTGACCTATTAACAAAAATCCCAATAAAAATATTTAGATTTATAGTTGCAACAAGAGGAGATATGACAATACCATGGGAGCATGAATACTTTGACAAGGGAATGTAAAAACATGTTTCCTAGGTTCCCACGCTTACCACGGTGCTTCCTCCCTGCATGTTGTGGAGGTCTCTATGAGCATGGGCACAAAAATCCAAACATGCAGTCACTCCAGAGAAAGGCCGTCCCTCCTTGATCCCCAAGCGACAATCTGGGGCTCTGTGCTCATGTTCTACCTACGGACAATACAAAGAGGAAATACAAAAACCCTGTCAGAAATGTAAGAACTGTCTAATCTATGTTTAATGGTGTTTTCTTTCATATTCACACACAATCCTTCAGACATGTAGATTCCATCATGCTATTATCAAATCTGATCCTTTTTAAGACACATGGAGGAGAAAAAAATTCTTGTACATAATAAATGTTCTCTTACAGCCTTTCCCACAGACAAATTAACTACAGTGCACTCTTTTTATGGTCATATTAAGACTTTTTTGCACCTCCTTATTTCACAAAGTGCCCTCAATAAAGTCAGAAAGTACAAATTTCACAATAGAAATGGTGGTCTAATAATAATTTAAAAGCCTGCTTGCTTTTGCTTATTTGATCTGAGGATCAACTATGTCTTTTATTAATGTGTATATATATTATTTTAGTAGATAAATAGGAAATTATTTGATGTATTGAGGTTTTATAATACCAAGATATACTCACCTGGTTTCCATAGGCTTCAGGGGCCATCATTTTATACAAAGGAGCCAGCAATGTTGCCAAATTCTGAAAACTTTTCTCAAGATTCTCTTCCTAAAAAACATAATGTTTAACATCAGGTTAAATATAAGTGTTTTTAATTTGGCTACAGCCATGATTCTCAACATAATTTGTATTAAATACCTCTCTGACATCATCTCCTAGTAGCTTAAACTTCCTTGGGATTTTGCTTCGAGCAAACTTGCAGCCATTATAGTACATGCTCCAAGAGCAGCCAAAAGAGAAAGACGCACCGCTGGCTTCAGGATTAAAGCCCTGGCATGCACAGGTCCTCCTGAAAGTGTATAGGTAACATATCTCTGTGTTAATCCAACTAGAAAGAGTTGACTAAACAAACTTAGCTAAAGTACTTTGAATAACAGAATAGATTTGCACTTCGGGCGTATATCTTGAACATAATGCATTTCTAATATTTAAGTCTGACAGGTGTATTCAAAACAACTAAATATCAAGAAGTTTTTTATTTAAATAATCCAGTTAGAAAAAATACATATGAACTCATTAAACATAATGATGTATTCAAGCATTTATTTCTTTAATTTAGATGACTTGCAGCCAATAAAAACCCAAGATTTAGTTTGTCAAAAAAATTTTATATAACACAAGAGGATCAGCAGTACAGTATGTTCATGTACTGTACTATATATGTACTCAAAACATTGAGGTTCATTTTGCATCAATTATTGCATCAATGCAGCATTACCATGGATGGTAATCTGTTTGTGGCTCTGCTGAGATATTCATGGAGAATGCAAAGTCACATTTTTTTAAAACTTTTTTAATACATATAAACAGCATTTTTATAACAACTGAAGGTAACATAGTTACTTGATTGTGCTATAAGTAGCACTTTGTCCCTGGAAAATATGTCATACCACCCCTTAACAGAAAATAAATGCTTGAAATCTACCGCTCTTTTATTGTAAATCCATATATTATGAATTTCCCTTTTTGAACAGCATAATAATTTACCCTTTCCATAATATCTTTTAAATGTACCTGTAAACTACTAAGATATGGTTATTTAATTATAAGACACTTCTGAGTACTGCAATGCTGTAACTTACTCCTCATTGAAAGCACATCGTCTCTGTGTATGAGCTCCATGTTTTGTTAGAGTTTCACTCAGCTCAAGGTAGAGGCGGTCAGCCAAGCTGGGCTGGATGCCTTCCCAGACCAGAATTACAATTATGATGCAGGCAGTGTCACACCTGTGACCAGTACGCTCACGCACCAAAACCAGTAGCTTTTCCTCTACACTGGATCGCCGAATCACCTGAAACAGAGCACACACAGGTATCACAAAAATATTTAAGGGCAGCCAATTTATCAGATTAAAAATGAAATACAAAAAAATAATCTTCATACCCATTTGGCTATGGGGCATCCTTGTGTACTTTTCCCCTCCTTGCCGGTGTAACTTACTTTCTCAATCCTAATGGCTCGCCCAGTGATACCAGACCTTCAAAACATAATAAAACGTTAAGAAAAAACAAACAGAAGTTGTAAAACATTTGTCAGCTTTCCTCTAAAGCTCTATTAATTTGTGGATTACCTTTTCTCCATCAGCTCTCGAATGCCAGCAACAGTAGGTGCTGAGCCCAAATGAGTGTAATATGGACCTTCATCCTTCTCAATGATTTGATCTAAATTAAATAAGGCATAAAATGTCAAGAATTACAACCCAAACCATTGATCGCATTTCATCACCCACAGGATGAGACTTACCAACACAGTGGCATGATGCGATCTCATATTGAGTTTTCATGGGGGTATCCAGAAGATTCTTTACAGGGGTATCTAACAACTTCATGGGGGAATCTATGAAATTTTTAAGGAGTTGTTCCTTCTTGGGAGTAGAGTCCATGGTATTTTTCAGAACAGAAGCTGCTGTGGCCGTTGAGTCTGTCCCACTCATATTCATGTTGGTTGATAGTATAGTGACAGCCCCTGAGGATTCCACTTTGACTTTATTTGATGAATTAACAACGAGAGGTTTCTTCTCGAATAGATTTGAGAGCTCGTACTGCCTCAAGCTTTGTTCCATAGAGGCAAGGATGTTCCCTGGCTTCTTGTCTTGAACACATAGTGATTGTTGACTTTCAGTCTTGATCTTGACCCCACCCATCCCTGCATCACGGGTCATAAACGGCTGTTCCTGCTGCCGTGAGGTGGGCAGCTCGAATCTGGGGCTGTTTTCCATTTTTACAGCTCCAAGGTTTTGTTTGGAGTCAACTGGGCTTTGAGGGAGTTGAGAAGGGCCATGGCGTTCCTGCCTTTGTAATAGGCGCATGCGAAGAGCCGCATGCCTCTGAAAGTCAACATGGGGACCTGCTGGTCCCAGAGGTAGTTGAGATCCTGTTTGGAACTGAGTGCAAGAAGCCCTCGCCTGCTCCTCAGCTTTGGGATACATCCGTGTTCCTGGCTGTTGGCTGAACAGACCCTGTGGTAGGTGAGGTTGTGACTGTGAAGAAGTTTGGGCTAAGTCCACCTGGTTGGGCTCATGGCAGTGGTTGTTAGGCTGCTGTGGTTGAAACAGTTTGAGGTTTTGGCTGCCTGAGTTTTCAAGACACTGTCTTTGATGTTGTGGTTGTTGAATCTCTGTGTTATTGTAGGCGAATGCTGAATGGTCAGTGTGTTGATGGTTGTTACTGGAAGGCTGGTCTGGTTGAGGCTGGTGTTGGCCTGGTGGAGGCTGGCTGCGAGGTCTGTAGGTGGGAGATTTGAGCTGCTGGGCTTCAAACTGTGGTGGGTGGGACAGCGGGCGTTGAAGATGACAGTGCTGCTGTTGTGTTGTTAAAAACTCTACTGACAATATCTCCTGCAAGTCTTTGTCCTCGTGTAAGTGCTCTGATTGCATTGGGGAGAGGTAGCAGTTAGATTGGTGATTCTGAGGGAAGTTTTTTGTCTCAGGCATTTTCTGGAGTAAATGTTGCTGCATCTGAGGTGCTTTAGAGTTGGACTGCTGCCACTCAGGGGCAGTGTTGTGCTGAACTGAAGTACATTGCATATGAGCAGATAGACAGTCCGGCTGTTTTTGAAGCGAGCTGTTAGACCCTGGGCTGGTGTCTACAAAAAGTCCTTGTGTCTGCGTTTCCCTGTACCTTTGCACTTGGTTTGTCTCCAGTATCTGGTTTTGAAGTTGGGGGCTGGTGGTCTGCTGTTCTGACTGAGGCTTAGCTCTCCACATGTCTTGCTCTTTTGCCTGGGATGCTGTGCACTGTGTCAGCTGCTGCTGGGAATGTGAAAGATTCCTTTCTATCCAATTAGTTTGGCTGGGAGTGGAACATGAAATGTTGACTCTTTGTTGATGTGTATCCTCCACACCGTTTGTGATTTTGTGATTTTGCTGCTGGAGGCTGTTTCCCATTTGACCATCAGGTTGATGTTGTTGTCCAGAGTTATCCTGAAAATTCTGAGCTTGAGTCCCATACTGGAGTGCCATGTTGGTGTCATGATACAGACGAGCTCCATTGTCATTTTGGCTGTTCTCATTTGCACCAGAATTAAGAAGCGATCCTGCAGCCTGCAAGGGGTTATTGTGGTTCAGAAAAGACCTTGGGTTGTATTCCTGCTGGGTTTTTGTATATGTACCTTGAGGGTTTGTGTTATCTGGAAAACATTGTGCCCCCAGAGGTATCTCTTGACCAGAGCAAGATGAAGGCTGTTGCTGTTGATTTACTCCAAAGTTACTAGAATATCCATTTACTAAATAGTTGCCGGAGTTATAGCTGTTGACGCCTTCTGCGGATCCTGCAGGTGGCTGCTGCTGCTGTGACTCCGACAGCCCTGAGGTTACAGCAGGGGGTTGAGCACCTTCACCAACCGAGCGTGTGGCGAGTGAGTCATTGACAGTATCCAGCTGTGATCCAGATGCTTGTGGTGCAATGGACACTTGCTCAGGATAATACTGAGACAAGGTTTTTTCCAACAGATCACCTGGAGTACTTTCTATGGTTGAGGAAGATGATACAGCACCATTTGGAACAGACTTATTTCGTGGTCGACTGAAAATATCCCTGTTAGGTATGTGACAGTTTCTTATATCAAAATTAATATCAGTCTGAGCAGAGGTCTGTTCCATTTCAGTTTTCTTTGTCAACTCAGAGAAGTTTTTCACAAAATTACGGCTTGAGTCACCGTTTTCTTTCATTTCACCATCTACTTTTATTTTCTTAGTTTGGTGGACCGTTAAGGACTGCTCTGCGAATCCATGCTTCAACTCTCCGTTCATTAAGTCTCCGTTCATCTTGAAGAATCCCGGTTGGAGCAATGCTTGTTCGGAAGCAGGAATGTTGCGGTTCTCTCTGTATCTCTTCATGGAGCCAGCAGCTTTGCTGGGTTCATAATGCACCGCACCAGTAATCCAGCTTTCACTGTCGCTGATCTGCACAGAATCCTCCTGTGAACACCGAGCTCCATTCTGGAATTTGTGAGAATGATGGTGAGATGCTCCGAACTGTTCCAACATTAAACTTTCTTCCGCCTCATGTTTGGCCTCTTCTGTGTCCATCTGTCCTGCTCAGAGCCCATGCATCAGGCTGCCCTTTGTCCCACCTGCAGAGTAGAAAAATAGCATGAAAAGGTTACTTGGAATATTTTTCAGACGAAAACACAAAAACAATCTTCAATGCAGACTACAGCCTTTATAATGATATTACTTGTTTCAACCAGAAGAATAAACCGTTTATGTTCATAGTGTGCAAATATTAACCAGATACAATTACCACATTTATTATTGAGAATTGTCTGTGCCTTGTTTTAGTTTTATGATTTGTTTTACATCAACATTTCAAACCACAGGCTGACAACACATACCAGCACTTCTTGTGTTAGAATAAATAACATATATTGCCAAAGGCTTCTTGAAGACATGAAAGGTTGCTCATTGGTCATTTTCAGTCAACGTTAAACACATCATTTTCAGGTATTTAGAGATAGAGTGAGAAGCTACACCCTACAGAGGAGAGTGTAGGAATACAACTTAGAGTCAGCTGAGTTGGCTTGGGCAACATTTCCAGTGTTTTGGGCACGTCGTTTTGGAAGGAGGTTCCAGGGGACCGCCCAAGACACGCTGGAGGGAATATGTCTTTTGGCATTGACATAGTCTATGTTGACATAGTCTCAAAGATTTCAGTTTATATATTAGGGATGTACAGTATTAGTAACACTGGCAAAACATACTATTGGCACACAGAGTGTGTGACACTTGAAATACAAAACTTTATGAAATATTCCATCCAACAGCTCTGCGTATTTGTGATGTTTCACATATTGATATGTGACGATGACTGCAATTTAACATATTATGTTGCTTGGCTTGTATATCTCCTGAAAATATCAATAGACCCCTGGAAAATGTATCTGAAAATATGATAGCCAGTCCATTCCAGTGTCTCCAGTGTTGACTTCTAACATTAATGTACATCATGGGGAACTGATGTACATTAGTACATCAGTTCCCCATGATGTACTAATGCATGAATCTGTTGGATTCATGCATTTTCTGAATCCAACAGAAAATGCATGAAATCTGGGATTGAAAGTAAATAATTTAAAACATTATTTACGTGTTAAGGTTGCTATAATGTGATGGTTAAGGATTTTGAGCTATACAACAGCCAATGTCTGCAACCAAGACAAATTTCCTTTGGGACAACAAAGTTTATCTTATTAAAAAATGAATTAGATTTTTTTAAGGTATGAAACATTGCATTTCTGTTATTTATACTATTAATAATCTTCTACAAATAAATGCTGAAATTGATTATTTATTTCAGAATTTAGGAAAATACACAGCTAAGTGAGTAAATTCTACTTCCCTACCCCATGTAAATTTCCTTTTGTTTTGTATGTTAATCAGCAACTCTGTCAGGACGTGAACGCCAGTGTCAAGCTGCTATTAGGGCAGCTCCGTTCCTATGGCACGCTCCATGTTTTACAAAGCACCAAAGAACCCAAGCAGCTCGTCACAGTTAGAGACGCCCATGTAGACCAAGAAGAAAAAATCTTTGCAAACCCAGAACAAAGCCAAGAAATGCCAGCTGTGTGTGCGTCTATCTGGGCTTTATACAGATATACAAACACACACCGCTACCATGCAGTGATTTAAACCCAAATTTACAGCAGCGCTTAATACTTACATAATTGACAGTGTGATGTATTTTTGCTCTACAAGTAACACAGTAAACTAAACCAAAGAAATACTGATGAAATGACAACATTGGATGTTTCCTATAGGTTATATGTGCTTTAATCTATTTTGGCTTTCTAATAGTAATAAACACTGAACAGCAGTTTGAATTACTATTCACAAACTGAACTCTCCAGAAAGATTTTGTTCCAGCACCAGAAGTCAGTTTCTTTGTTTCTCTCGCTCTCTGTCCGCCTTCACCTCTACCCTATAATTACATGTCAGATTCTTCTCTACTTATGCTGCCATTTATCTTTTTCTTCCTGTTCAGTCTAATACCTAACCTAGACAATCATCAACCTTTCTACACAGTCTTGCACATAGTTTTTTTCTCCATAACTAGTCAGTCACATTGTATTGTACAAAGTTCAGAGTAGGAAATGAGCTTATAAGTAAAAAGTTAAACAAAAAACCAAAATCAGAAGGGTTATTCGGAGAAAAATGAAAAGTGAAGACTGACCTCAGTAACCTGCCTTGTAAAGCTGTGCCACAGTTTTACAGATTGTGCATCCAATAATAAAATAAAATACAGCGAAACATTTTAAGCAACAAATTGTGATGCTTAAAAGTGACACCTGCTAACCTAAAGTGTGAAGAGCAACACACTTCAGGTTGTCCATAACTTAAAATGTGGACTTCCTTTAATTGCATCAACATTTTTAGTACCTTAACAAAAAAATTGAAATGGTCAGTAAGGCATTATTTCTTGAATATTCAGCAGACATACTCTACGGTCAGATGGAGTGAAATGTTTCGTCTTTTGATGTGATTATGCCAAGTCTGAATTGCGGTCATAATAGCTGTGTCAAGTTAGTCAGCTGTCAGAAATTTAGAATTGAATCAATTCAGTGAGATGATTGATGTTTATCGAGATTGTCTTTCTCTGCAAATACGATAGCAAATCATTACATGCAAACTACTTGGTTACACCTCTTGAAACTAGAAAAGTTGTATGCTAAACTAGTAAGAAATAGCTTTAACACTTAAATGACTTTTTTGATGACAAATTAGTCTGTTTACAGTATATACCAATGCACTGAAAATAGGCATACATATTTTTGATTACAAGCATATTGTTTGCTCCATTCAAAGGCTTAGGCTAAAATATAATGCTGCTAATATGCACACTGAGGCTAGGCATGGACTCACACTAAAAGCTTAAGTAAACGTTTTCTTAAATCACGGTATTTATACAAATAAATTGTATATTACTATCTAATTCCTTTTATTCAAATGTTTGCAAACAGATGAATTTGTCTTTCTTCTAGTTTTCTTTCATCCAGCTAAATGTCAGTGTGCAGCAACACGGTGGGGCAACACTGCACTATTTTATAATGGTGTAGCCATTTCACTGAAATAAGCTATGATCAATAATAATGCTATGATTAAAAACATTAGTAAAATGTTAAAATCATTCTGTTTACCTTGTTTTTATTATTACATGACACAATGTGTGCAATAAATATTTAAAATGGAACATCTGTTCCCTTTCTGTTGTGTGATTTGCCTTGGACTGAACTCGTATTCGAACTGTTTTGTAGTCCCAAAGAAAGAGCTTGTGAAATTTGAGGCCTGTCACAGCGTTTGTAGTCTGTTTGCTGTTACTTGGCAGCCCTATGTGACATTCATCATTCCAACAGCTGCTTGGAGGCTCAGGTCCCTGCACTTTCAAGTTCAGACCCTAAGGCAGCTACGCTTAAAAAAAGTCTTATGGCAAAAAAGAAAAAACATGTTTCTTCAGTCATATTGAGTTTAGAAAAATAGAAGAAAAATATAGAAAATGCAAAGAAATATTGAATATTTTAAAAATAAATTTTAAATGTATGTTTAGGAGCCTGTAGCTATTTAGGTTGTAATGTCAGGCACAAACCAATGATTGTGTGTAAAAGTGGATTTTTTCCCCCCTGGATTTTCAAGCTTTGTCCTGCCAACTTATCTACTCACTGATATTGTGAAGTAAAACAAAATAATATTGATTTTAATGACCTTATACACATTTACATATATATTAAAAGTTCACCTCTATATTAAAAGAGAAATAAAATCTGCTGCCAAAGCTAAAAGAAAGGTAGATCTTGGATAGACTTGTAAATCAAATATACATTCACTTGCCAAGTCACACAAGTGTTATGTTCAGTAGTTTTAAGAATAGGCCATAATGTCAAGTACAAATTTCCTTTGGTGAGAGGGCCTGGTTGTATTTTCCTGTTTAAAAGATAAGAAAATGAAACATGTACAAAGTCTAAAGACTATAAATATTTGAAGGGTTCAGCGCAAGTAGAAACCTTGCCAAATTACTTATATAAATGTGCTTTTTTTAACACTATTATAACTTTTATGCCACTATTATCAGTTCATCAACATACTGTATTTAACTGATAAAATCCTATAATTTTCCCACTGTTGAAATGTTATTAAAATAATTTTACCATAACACAATAACAAACGAAAAACAAGAAAACGGATTGAGTATATTTTCAATATGAGGTTTGCTAATTAGCATTTTACATCAAGTCAGTGTGCCTTGTTTATTCTGACAGCATGGAGAAGAGCTAACGGTGATATCTTATCCTTAGCAGTCCTTTGCTTGCGTAATTAGGTCAGATGACTTGGATAGCACTGTTTTAGTGTCCCCATGGTAAACAATCAGCTCGAGCTGCTGCTCCACAAACCTAATGACCTCTGGCAGAATTGTCACCATCTTACAAGCTAGTTGACTGTATGAAAATAAATGATAAAAAGACATATGATCAATTTCCGATGATTATTTCTCTTTTAAAGATCAGTATAAGTTCTGTTTATGCAAAGATTTTTTACAAAGAAAAGTACATAACCTGCATCTGAAGTTTTGCCAAAGAAAGGAGAACTCTTTCACTGCTTGTTTTAATGCACCGCTTGATTATTGCATTGTAGGCAAATTGCATGATGACAGTTCATGATGTATTGCTTGCTTGTGCAGAGAGAGGGACTGGCTGCACTGGAAAGAGTATTTAGAAATAGCTGATACAGTAAAAAATAAATTCCGAATTCATAACATAATTCTGAACCAATATGCTAGCTAAGTGTGTTGTTACTAATATGCTAGCTGAGTGTGTTGTTAGTGATGCTCAAATGCTTAACAGGCTCTACTGTACTCATGTCCATTTATGGTTTGCATAGTACAGGGCCTTTTGATCAGGCAATTTACGCTTGTGATTTTTGTCACATGGCACACTCATGCTGTTTCTCTCACATGCTTGGTTTTACATCTGCTATCTTTATTTTTTCTCTACCCCTCCACCCCTTCGACAAGCCTGATGAAGACACAAAAGATTCCTCTGTCTGCATATCTCCTTTCTCCTTGTATGTTGCTTCATGTGAGTTAAACAAGTAAAACCAAATTAAAGGCAAAGTAAATTTTTGCTAGGTCTGGGTAATGTTGTACTGCATAAAACTGAATGAATCTACAACAACAACAACAACAAAAAACTAAATGAATATGTTTTAGTGGGATTTCATGTGATTGGCTCACAATAAAATAAAACTCATAACTGGAAAGAAGAATAAAAGCCATACAGCAATTTTCCAAATGAAAATCTAAGAAGTGTGCCATGCATTTGCATTATATCTGATACTCCTATTAGAATTCACTGCAACCAACTGTCTTCAGGACTTTGCTATTTAGAGAAGAGTTGACCCATGTGTACTGTATTTATCTTTGTATAAATGCAGCTGTTCCATGAAGGCATCAGAGGTTTGTTGGAGAAGATTAGACAATAAACAACCTCATGAACACCAAAGAAAGTAGCAGACAGGCCAGAAAAAAATCTGTCCAGAAGTTTAAAGTAGGTTTGGATTGTAAATCAAAATCCCTAAGCTCATATGAATGGTGAAGCCAAAATATGTAACTGTAAAGAGTATCTGAAGATGTATAAAGACATGGCACTTCACCCTAACTGAGAGACCAGGCAAAGAAAGCATCAATCAGCTACAGAAATCCCCAACAACAGTACATTATAATTCATATAGGGTACACAACAAACATGAGGAAGAAAGCGCTTTGGTCAGGTGAAACCACACTAATTATCCAACATACAATGCTACGGGGACAAAAAAAAAAAAAAAAAATGCAAATAAGAGCATTCATAGCATTGTTTTAAAAAATGTTAAAGACCATGTCTTGCATTACACACAATTACACAATGCTTAGTGTTGGTCTATCACATAAAATTCCAACAAGACCTGAAAATTTAATGTGAAAACGTCTGAAAGAGTTCAAGGGCCATGAACTCCTTTGCAAGGTGCTCGGGATCAAAGTTAAACATTGTTTTCTTTGGCATTCCACAAGACAGAAACATTTCAGAACAAACATTTCTAAACCCTACATATTGTTTATTTTCTACTTTAAATATTGCACAGATCAACACAATGTGATTAACATTTGCTAACTAGAATGTAAAATCTCTAAACCACCTTGGTGTACACCTTGGAATTAATTTACTGCATATTTTTTACTAAAATGTGCAGCTAATGTTTAGTAAAATAAAAAAATTATCATGGTGCTGTACCTCTTATACTTTTCATATGAAAAGTTTGATTGCTGAAAGGTTTTTGGTGCATGTTTTTCTTTTTGCATTCCACTATAAAAAATTTTACACTGGAAGACAGCTCTTTTGTGTTTGCTTCCACTCAGAAGCAGATGCATATGAAGGTTATTACCTGAACATCTGAAGCTGGATGTTCAGTTACACACGTAACTTCCATTAATAACAACAGAAGTTGCTGCACAGCTTTCTGTGTGGGGGGAGGGGATTGTCTTTGGATTGCACAACAACATGGTAGTTCTCTTTAGCGCACCTCAGCTATCTGCTCTGGCGTAAATTTTGGCTTGTGACGTAATGATAGTTGCATCACTTGGCAGCCAGAAGCAACGGACCTGTTTGTCCTTCCTGTTCTGTCCTCCCCCAACTAATTCGCTGACCAAAACTAGGGCAACTCTGCAGTTAGATTTAACTTCCCCAGAAACTAACCTCTAATGGGCCAATAGCACATTTTTAAAATGAAACGAAAAGCCCTAAAAAGACTGCACTTGTCATGCTACCCCTGTTCAGACTAAAGACCAGTTTCATAAATGTTAAGTGTAACTTTGTATTTTCCTTTGAGTCAGACGACAATGATAACACACTCTGGCAGAGACAAAGAGGACATAAACTTCTGTTTGTAACTCCTTCCCTGGAGAGCCTCCTCCCCCTCCATATGAGGAAAGGTTTCCGTACAATTGACATTGTTCTTTATGTGTAATGCAAGACAGATGTGGCTAAAATGTGGAGGTTCCCTCTTTAGTCTTTAAACTCGCACAGTTTTTTGTCCCATATGCTTCTGTAGTTGTATTTTGGTCACATTTTAAACAAACTTCCTAGACACAGACTATCCAACCACCAAATACTAAAAGAAATAGTTGAATACAGTATTTTACATAAATAGATCACAAATAAACATCAAGTTCAACTAGTAAGCTAACCCTAAGTAAAATTGAAATTCAGAATAATAATAAGAACGCCTTTCTTGTATAGAAGCACAACAAAATGTCACGTCTTGTATTGGACAGCCCGTCCAATACAAGTAAAATTTGAGGTGTCACTATGTTATACATACATAAGGAATACAATTTTCTAAAGGCTTTTATTATACTGGAGAATAACAATCAATTCATAATGCTGCTAAAATACAATATAATATACAACTTTGTGATTATTACATCTAAAAGGTTATCTGTAAAATTTTGTTATTGTTTTGATTTTGACGCATAAACAAAAAACAGAATAGCTACACATTTTAGTGCTTTACTTCTTGCACAGAATATTACACATCAACACAGCTCTGCTATTTAGAGCAAATAAATATTACACTTTAGGACTGGCAATATGGTCTGAAAACTTTATAAGGATATTTTGTGGCATTTCTTCCAATAATGATAAAAACCTGTTTAAAATGTGCCACAGTCTATTTGGCAATACATATGTGTACGTACATAAATACTACTCCAACATAAAAACATACCCATTACCACTTCTTAAGTACACCTTAAACTACCTCTTATAGTAATAGCTGCCCCCTTAACAACAATAAACAGTACAATAACAGTAATACATCCCTAATAATAAGCTGGTATTACCTAGTTATTCAGTTAGGGTATCAGCTCAGTTATTCTGCTGTTTAATAGACATACTGCTCCTAGCTTGTAAACTGCTGTTTTACAAGCAGACCAAAGACGTAGTTTTTAAAAACCTGACTATTTGGACATTTAAAGGTCTAAGATGAAGATCATTAAATGTTGAACCTTTAAAGTCTTTTTAGGAACTTACAGTTGATTCAGTATGCATCGGTGTTTGTAAATGTTGTTTGTAAAAACTGAAAATATGTTGTACAAGTCTGCTCACTGCCTTAAAGGGTCAATTTTAAAAGCAGATGGTTAGTAAAAGGAAGATAAAGACATTTGACCATCATTTTAATCAACATGTGGCTGCTGGAGCTCAAGAAGGAATGTAAAGAATTTGAGTTTATAGATTACACTCGCTGCTGTCAAAAGAATCCATTACAACAACAAACTCCAATGTGGCACAGCATAGAAACAAACATGGGACAGAGCACTGGGTTCAAATCAATAGTTAGAGGGGCTAGTTTGTTGGTCAGCGGTTGGGATGCCTTTTAAGGTAAAATTTAAGTGGAGAGGGGTGCTGTGGTGGTGCAGGGGTTAAGCACAATATATATGGAGGCCTTAGTCCTCGACGCGGATGTCGCAAGTTTGGTCCCGGCCTGGTAACCTTTGCTGCATGTTATCCCCCTTCTGTCATTACCCACTTTCCTGTCAATTCACTATCAAATAAAGGCCACCAGAGCCAATAAAACCTTTAAGAAAATTAAGTGGAGAAAGTGAGAAAAACAAACAATAAATGTGATATTAAAAACAGGATTTAAATGGTATATAGTACTATATTTCAGTGCAAATGCTCAGAGTACCTTTTTTGTAACGTTCAAAGAGGAGTGGTAAAAACAAAATACAACACGCAGCATTTGAGATTTGCTCATAAAAACCACAGAAATCTACTAGATAACACAGGAGGGATATGCGGCTAGCTTTGAATAATTTTTCTACTTTTTGATGTGCAAGGTGGAAATGACTAATAAGTTTCTTTCTCTTGGCACCTAATCAAAATGAATATCACCTCCTGAGAACTGTGTCAGATTTCTACACATGTTGCAAAGTATACATGTGTATATGCCAACTTTTTGATGACACAAATGTGACATATACCCATTTAAGAACTGGGCTAAATGTCAGTGTTTTGCCTGATGACTCAGACTCTTGAGTAACATGTCAAAGCTAACGCTTACAGAAGACAAAACTTGAACCCCTTTTTCTGGCCCATGAGTAAGTCAACTATTCTTCTGCCTTTGCTGGGGATAAACCCCACCTCTGTACATTTCTGACAAAACGTGTCCAACCAGTTTTCCAAGAAAACTACAACGGCTTGTGTGTAAACGTCATGGCGGTATGTGCTGCTCTTGTCTGCTAAAACCACTCTGATCTGCTCAGCATTACAAAGTATTTAAATCCAGATTACACACACACATTACCAGCCAAGACATATTTATTACTATATTACTGTAGTTACCTTAACAGAGTTATGATTTTTCTTCTGTGTGTTTATTTTGGTCGTATGGATTCACCATAATGAACCTGAGCAGAACACTTTTTTTATTCATTCGATTTTGTTCCAAGAAAATTTAAAATGTTTAACTCTTGGTTGAACATTAGCTCACCTGTAACTTAAACCTTCTAGACTTTGATTTTTGTCCTGTGTAGTTACCACAACCTGAAAACACAACCTGTCCGGTCTCACACAGAGACTAAACCTTTTTTGTGCTTTGAAACTGCATCACATGGAGACTTAAGAAATGAGCTCCTGAGCGTACAAACCCACTGACCTGACCCCAGTTACTCACAGTGTTTTCCCTCCAAACTGCCTTCCCCCTCCTCCTGAAACTGCCTTTGTCTACGCAAAAGTCAATACATCTGACTGACTTGATGAGTTGTGCACTGAGCAAAGAAACTTTCTTTCTGAACGCACAGTGGCTGCAGCAACCTTATGACCATTTATCTGGACCAACCATTACCCTAGAAAGGCTAAAAGCAGGAATAGCTTGTGTGCACATGTGCTTTCTGATCCTACCAAAAGTGCTGCAAACCCATAAAGCTAATTTTGCACTAATCCTCTCACATTTAAAATTGCACCAAAGGATAGTGTGGAGTTGCAAAATTAACAGGAATTACCTTTAAAAAGTGCTTAATCAAGTGTTTATAAGTAATAAGAACATTGTAGTGTTTCTCTCATTGGTTTCCAAACAACCTGACCTAAGCTGCTGTTGCTAAGCTCCCTCTTTCCCTCCACTGAGCGAGAGGCACGTGACTCTCAATGAATAGAAATCACAAATCCTCTGAGTGACGGGGGTTATTGTGATTCAGGATGTAAGTGTAAGGGCTGTCAGAAAACAACTATTTAAACCCTACATAAAACATAATTAAATGAAATAAAATAAAAGGTCACTGGCAATCATGTAATACTGAGAAAACTGATACAGCATCCACTGGATCGGTTCCACCTGCAAGTGTAAATAAAGGCACCAGCTGCCCTACTTGTACATTCTGCTAATGAAACCTTATATTGAGCCCAAGTCCAGAGAGGTGCTTAGTGATGTCATGCAAAGCATCTGGTAAGTTATACTTTTAAAGGAAAATCCGAACCGGCTGTCTGGACTCCCTGAGTAGACAGCAGGTCTAGGTTAGGGCCCCTTGCCTAACCTAGACTGCTTACCAACAAAACAAGCCATTTTAAGCCATTTTAATATAAAATTCACCAATCAGGACCATTCATTAAAAAAACTCCAAAATGTAGGACCCAGGCTTTCATGACTGCATTGTGTATTAACTTTGAAAAGGAGTATGTTCCATATTAAACTGACATTTCCTCTTGGCAAATTTTATCAAGGTTTAGTATGATGAAGGAAGAGTTTTTGTCTAATGAATGTTTAACCAGGTGTGGAAATTAGCCCCCGGTACTTAGACAATGCAGGGAAATTTAAGAAGTACTGGGTAAATCTCATCAACCAACCAATCACAGGAGTGAACTTGACATTTGAACAGTCCAGAAGTGTTCAGGTTCTACAACCTATCTGTTGGGGGCACAGCATTGTGTCTAAACTGCTGCAAATTCAGTTCAACTAAAAGGGAACGTAATGTTCCTGGTGTAAAGTGGGTGATAGAAACCACAAACCTCCTCAAGCATGAACTTAAAGTACACCTCTAATTTTTAATGGGAACTGGAAAATATTGAACTATGTGACGAGATAGTGATGTATTGCTTATATAACGAACTTTATTGAATGGCCAAAATGGCGATCAGAATCCAATCAGTTAAAATAGAAAACAAAATTGTTACATTTAAATGCATGGGTACAAAATGGAAGTGAAAAGAGCCAAAATGGCAATGCATAAAAAAGAAATGGGGGCATGAAGTGGCAAAAGAACAACTATTGTTGATTTTTTTTTTTTTAGAGTACACTTTTTTTGCAAATATATATATACATATATATATCCATCTTTTAGCTTACACATTTATGCTTAGTGGGGGTGAGGTTGTGAGGGGTGACTTATGTGTGGAAATTTACACATCATTATATCATATCACGTTATTTTCACACTAAACCGCAAGAGGGCGCTCTAGGCC
>CAEGAG010045598.1:0-21798 GCA_903067065.1 Brachyrhaphis terrabensis
ACTAATTTCTTTTAGAAAAACCTTTGCATATTTCTTGAAACAGATTGTATGTTTTGCAAACTATATGTACATTTGGCAAAATGACCTGGATAATGCAGCACAACATCATGGATCAGCTGCAAAAGGTCACATCTCTCCAAAAACACTTCATGTATGCTTCAAAACTACCCAACCCTCTCTGCAGAGCTTTACCTACAGGAGAGTCTACTGTAGAGCTGCCTCCATCAAACATCCCACCCACCCCCAACATGGACTAAATGCTTTTGTGAGTTCGGCTCTCCTCCCCCCCTGCAGATTCCTCAGGCAATGGCCACATTTACAATTGAAGGGATGCTAATTGGAGCCATCAGAGTCGTCAGTTTGGACTAAGGGTCTTTTGACCCTCTTTCGGGACTTCAGGGGGGAGGTCGAAATCCTTGGGACTTGTGGTTAAACAAGAAACTCCTGCAAAAAATAAAAACAAATGTGATGAGGGGGTTTAAAAAACATTTTAAAAATAAATATAAAAGGGCAAAAAAAGGAGGTGGGCCATGGAATGCAATTCTAGGATGTCATGATTGGTGAGTGATGGTTGGACCCAAATGCAGAACAGCAGGGACGTGGAGTATGTGAAGACACTAATTGAACATAAAGAACAAAACTTACAAAGACCACAGGGAGCCAGGGCAGGACACAAACCATAACCAGCAAGGAGACATGAGGAGAACACGATGTCAAGTGGGGAAGGCATGCTGTTGGCTGGCATCCACAAGGCACCCAATCCAGGAGCACCGCTCATTTTTTTTGCTGTACCCCAAAGAGTGGAGCAAAGAAAGACTGACCTCCATTACAAGAGAACTTTTAAAGGGTGTGAGGAACACACTGAGTGCCTCACTGTTGTCGTTTTCCCCACTAAGCCAGAAAATTGCTTTTTGCTGCTCTGAGTTCTTAATGAAAGCTACTGAATGGTGCCTGTGCTTGTGTGCAGAACAGTTGTTCAGATTATTCAGCCGTGATAGGCTGTCTGAATGTGTTCTGAAAGGGTTGCCAAGTAGGGTTTCTGTTGTGCTGCTGAGGGCCTTTAATCTGCAACAATGGTGTTATCTTAAGGGGATTGTTTGAGAGGAGTGGCCTGTCAGTGAGTGTTCCTGGATTTCTCCTATGTGCACAAAGTGGTTTAAAAATGTTCTTGGTTCCAGGGGACCTTGGGCCTGAGGTCCATGACCAGGTTGATAGCTGTTGCTGCTCATCAGACATTCAGGGTTATGATAGTCAGAGGAAGAGCATGGCGGAACTGTCAGCCAATCACCAGACAATGATATGAATCTGCTGAAAGTGGCTGCTGAAGAAACCAAGCACACCCTTACGGACTCGTGAGGGTTAATTGGGAATCTTGGCAGAGGAACCTTTTCTTTAGATCTTCAACTCACTCCGCCAGGAGGATTTATGTCCTGAATTCATCCTGAAGCTACAGAGAGAAGCTAAAGTTCAAGAACTTCAGGAGAAATTATTAACTTTCCTGGAGGAGATTGAGGATGTAGTATCAGAATGAGCCCTATTCAAGACCTCCACCGAAGGTCATTGGGTTCTGCCACATTTACAGCCCTTGGTGGACACCACTGTTGAAGGAAGCTGAAGAAGGAGGCCTCCAGGGATTAATTGCTCCCAGGGACTTTGAACAGGGGACAGATACCGAGTGGTCAGAAGAACTATGACTTTGTGGTTGGGCTAAACCTCAGGACAAGGAGGAATTTTGAGGCTATAGTGAAAAGCTTTTATTTGGCCAATCTCTTTGACAACTTAGAGTAGGTGGGCCTCATTCCAGGCTGTGCATTCTTTGAGGGGTTGAGTTGAGACTATTGTCAGGTGGTAGAGGGAGTACTGAAAGACTTCTCAATCTGGACATCATGTCTTTGTTCAAGCAGACCACCAAACCTCTCTCAAAAAGCTTTCTGCGGTTGAACCTGCTGAACCTTGTTGGATGTTTGTTGTAAGTAGTTAGGAATCGTCTTGCTTGTTTAGGTCAGGTGTCATTCTTTCAGGAGCCCAGTTCACAACAAATGCCGTCTCAAAGAGTTTTCATTTACCTGAGAAATTCTCTCTCAGGGCCCGCACATTTCCTGCCTCTTTACTCAGGCTCCACAGCCAAAAACTACGTTGGAGATGGTTAAACTCTTTTCTACTGCATGTCTGGCATGTCTTCAGATTGAAGTGTTTCTGTGCAAGGACGTTGCTATTTTCAAATAAATTTCTCGAGTTTGGAACCTGGTGTGTCGTGGAAAGAATTTCCTATTAAAGCTTTTTGAATAAAAATGTATTTTATCAACTTTGCAATTTTTTGATATTTTTCCCTCTTATTGCTGTTTGGCATTGCATTTCTTCTCCCTCTGTATGTCTAAGTTCGGTGCTGTTGAGAACAGACTTCAGTGATGTATTAGACTGAAAACTGAGTTTTCTTTCAAACTCTGATTTAAAGGGTAACTCTTTCTTTCAAATATTGATTTTGCTCTTCTACTTGTTTTCTAGAATCACATCGCCTTCGCTGAGGTCACATGATGTGGAATCAGCTGTATGGCAGACCCATTGGACGTCCACTCTCTTTACTGTCCAGTCTTATTAACCGGATTGCAGCAGTAAACCATACTGTGTGTGTGTGTCTATGGGTGTGGGGGGGAGGAGGGGTGTGCGTGTGCGTGTATGTGTTTGTCTGTATGTTGTTGTTCTATGTTGTCTCTATCAGGCTCCTATTGTCATCCACAGTTTACTGAACTCAAAAAGGGGCAAAAAAAGTTGAGTCAGCAACTCAGTGAGACAGGCTGCTTCTGCTATCCTCCATCTATGCACTTATTCTGAGTTTCTTATCAGACTCTTTCCTCCCAAATAGGGAATTTTAATGCTATTAATTCTAAAGGCTTCAACAACCAGAAGAATTGAACATGTTCACATACGAGTCAAACAGTTTTGTTGCAATGCAGTCGTAGCATAGAGAAGCACTCCCATTTTAAATTTTGAGTTTCATATGTTAAAAGGAAAAACAAAACATCTTTTTAAATGTGCAATATTAGCACATTTTCCATACAATGAGCTGCTAAAGACCATATCAGTTCTACTTCATCCCAAACTAATAGCACAGTTTACACTTTTTGTTTGAGTTGGTGGCATGACAGCAAAAAAATGATCTGAACACAAATTGACGGATGGGATTTTTACAATGGATGCAGATTCAGTACTTGGTAAACTTATTAAACTCAAAAAATAAATCAAATAAATGTAAAAAGTTTAATGTCCAAAAATAATCCAAATTTAACAGAAGTTGTCTTTCACAGGACAAGACCTCTGGTGTGAAAGACTGAAATTATAGAAAGGATTTTTCTTAAGTATGATTAAACCTTTTCAGAAATATTTGTCCCTGAACAGCATTTTGATGATGCCAGTTTTTTCTTTCATTTCATTTGCTGTTTGTAGTATTTATCTAATCTCAGTAGAGTTGTACCATTCCAAAAACTGCTTTTAGGCAATATGACCTAACTTGTTTTGAGTAGGTCTGTTTAGATTTTATAGTTATTTGTTTGTTTTCTGTAAAATTTGTTCTTAAAGGTGTTTTCTTGTAAGAAATGGGCCAAAAAAAACGTCTGAGCTGTCCCAGTCTACACTACCTGGAAACACACCAGACTGTCCCGTCCCATGCTGTCAATTACTTACCTCAGTTTTATTAATAGCTTTAGAATCAGAACCAGAAGAATTTAGTAAGTTCAAAGTCAAAAAGATGCATTGAAAACAGCAAACATTTGTGGGTATAAATGTGTACACTTAATGGTGGGACTGTATTGTAACAAAACTGTTAAAAACTTTATCAGCCGCACAGGACAATCATCTTGTCGTTCCTTCAGTTCATCCTGTTGTTTCAGTCGGGAACAGCACATCCAACAGGACAAAGCGTTCTGATTCTCCAGTGAAAATATTCATGCGATTTATCCTCCATGTGTTTATGCTTTTTTGAGATCAGCATCAGCAGCATGCTCCACCAGATATTCTTCCTGGGGTCAGTTTACATAAAGGAGAGACGTTACATTTATAAAAATTCATATTAGAGTATTAAAGTATTAAATTAACACATTCCACCTTCCAGCATTTTAAAGAAAAACACAAAAGTTAGTTTAAGATAGGGGGATATTTTAGATTCCTCTCACTTAAAATGCCATGGTTAAAAGTGCAGTCTGCTCTGTCTTATCCTCTGATGCTGTCCTGTGAAACAGAGACAAAGACGTTTCATCAGTCCACCAGTCAGGTCAGGTCTTCTGAATGCTGCTTTGTTGCAGATCTCAGAGCTTCATTCCCTGCTGCTCATCATGGATTCAACACACAGTCTGTTGTAGAAATGGTTGTTTTCCTCTTACAGCACTTAGAAACTATGATTTATAGTTAGGATTAGTTCAAAAATCAGGTCTGTCTGTGTGCACACCGCTGGACAATGAATTCAGTCTCTTTCTATTTAATTATTATATTCAACAATGTTTTTCCAGATGCAAAATGCAGAAAAGGACATAGTGGTCAGGATGACAAGAGCAAAACAACAACTAATCCTTTTTTTAATCTAAACCAAATCTGATCTATACCACGTCCTAAAATATGTTAGATATAACAACGACAGGTCATCTGTGATTGGTTTCACAGCGATATTGATAATCATATGTGATTTATGACGTCACAAAACTCCTGAGCTTTTTCAGCTCTCTGTGTATGTTGATCATACTGAAACAACAGGACACTGCAGCTCAGATATCACAGCAGTGAGCCAGTGGAGCTTTACTGAAACTCTCTACGCTATGCAGATGCATCATTCACGTCGGGATGCAGGAAGTTTGAAACTAAACTTGAAACTTTCAGCTGCTACATTTGCTTACCACTACGTGGCATTCTCAGAAGGTCAGTTGATTTTTTTTTATATAGAAAAATAAACTATTCAGAACTACAGTAGCATACCTGATCATGATGCAGCAGAGCACTATGAATTACTCACAACTGATCTAAATTCACCCACAATATTCAAAATGGAATCACATTAAAAGCAACACTCACTGTTTAAGGATTTCTCAGCCTTCATGTTTTATAAATTCCCCCTCACTGCTCAAATAACCTGGGCTGTATTAGTACATCAAAAGGCTTGGTTTGGTACATATTTGGGTTTTCACGTGATAGTTGCATATGATGTTGGTACACGTCAATCAACAAAAATTAATAAAACTTTTTAAAAAATTATAATTTGTTTTTAATAAGTTCCTGCCCATTTTTTTTTTTTTTAATAAAACACGTAAATGACTTTGGAGTGGTTTTGATATAAAGATGATCCAGTCTCCCAACGCTGTTCAAAGTTAGGACAGATTGGACGGTGCAGGCGGCTGGCTGGACGTCGGCTGGCTGGACGTCGGCTGGCTGGACGTCGGCTGGCTGGACGTCGGCCGATTTTCTCCAATACTAGTTTGTGTTTTCATAAGCAACACACTCAATGAGCAATTGCTGCTACTGGTTATACGACCATTTTAAAAGCATTTAACAGCTATTTACAAATTGAAATTAAGTTGATATACAATCTTTACAGATTACAGATCAGTGCACATAAGGCAATCTTTTGCGTGCTATTATTATTTTCTGACAAAACCTAAATTCTTACAATGTGCAGTAATCCATAACCAAGGAGGAAATCTTCACCATGGTATGAAAAGGTTTGTGTTTTGGACTGCTATCACTGTGTGTGTGTTTGCTCTCCTCACAAAAGTTTTAAAAAGAACAAGATGAAACCATGAGAGTCTGGAATATAGCATCAATAAACCAATATTCTTTTAAGTTTTTATTATCTTGAGTGAGACGTCACGACTCAGTGAAACAATGATGACTTTGTTTTTAATCGCCTCTTGACCTAATGTGTTAGCGATGGCAATCACCTTTGTTATGCTGAAAGTTTGACTTGTTCATACCTTAAAACAGCAGATGTTTTGGTTTGTTTGATTTTTTTTTTTTATCAGGATGGAAACCTGTTGGGTTCAAATACAATGTCACATGGTGTAGGAAGGCAGACATAGAGAGGATAAAAACTGGTTTTCTTAATGTTTTGAAAGTTTGATGAAAAACCTCAACAGCCCACATAAAATGAGATTTATTACACAATATAGTATTTAAAACGACACATGTTTGCAATAAAAAAAGAAAACAATTTGAAGTTGATTTTAGTGGTCCATAATGCAAATTAACTTATGTTTAAGTATTTAAATGTTTTATTTTATACTCTTTTTCTGTTGAATGAGTTATGTAATGTATTAATTTGTGGAGGACATGATTAAAGAGACAATTATTCTCAGGACTTAGAGACCAAACCAGTGATTGAAGGAAAACTCAACTATCCTTCCAGCTGCTTCTCTGAGTGGAGGCTGGATGCAGAGGGGGCTGGACAGACACAGGACAGACACAACCATATACTGGAGGAGAACTAATGTCAAGTTTTACTTCTCTGTGTCGTGTTTTCACTTCCATTCATCCTCTGTGTCTTGTTGTAGCAGTAGCAGTCTTTCCTCAGAGGACAGGAAGAGAGGGATGAAAAGCGATAACCCCCCAACACACACACTCAGATGTCTATTTTTGTACGGATGACTGTAGCAGTCGTGGTTGGAGCGCAGGCAGTGCCATGCCAACAGCAGGAGCTCTCACTGCTGATCATGTTGGAAACAAACATCACACACCATCACCTGACTCCGTTAGTAAAGCTGATCAAACATAAAGTATATCCTAAAAGTCAATAATCTTCTTGTACAATTCAAAGAAAAAAAGTGTAAAGATGTTTATGTTAATATATGTATATATAGACACATTACTGCTGTCTATTTTCCTAAGACTGTGCACTGTGTGACTGTTCCTTCTGGTGGAAACTGTTATTGTTTTCCTCACGTCAGTTCATGTTGATCACACACACAGATATGTTTCATACTTTGTTGTGTGAATATTGATTGTCATGTTTAGTGAGAACTTTTACTGAGTTTTATTCTATTCCTGTTGCTCTGCTTGATCTATACATTTTATCGACTTGGTTTCTACTATGTTCCACAATCCTCGGGCTGTATAAGATATATAATATATAAAATATTTCTTTCCTTTTGTCACAGGTGTGGCTGCTCCTTTGCTGACATATTTAATTGTATTTTTCCATTTCATTTTCTTATTTCTCTGTGTTCAGTTTAAATTGTGACCTTTTACACTGCAGAAAAGTATCAATAAGAAACTTTGAATAAAAAAATATTTAAATCCTCCAAAACTTGTCCTGTGTCACTTTTTAGAGAGAATGCTAACATATATACATTTATATTTATAACTATACATGACATGTAACACACATGCTAAATAGAAATGATTTAAATTCAATCCAGCCAATTTATTTATCATCAATTCAGGAAATTCAGATTGAGTTCCACACAGTCAGTTCTAATTAGAAAACAGTGCAGTCAAGTTGAATGTATTAAATGATAAAAATGTATTTAAATAAAGAAGAGACTGTTGCACTGAGTCAGAGATCTGCCATCCAGCTGTCACCATGTTCACTGTCTGGATCCTTCAGCAGTAAAACTAACTAGGATTCAGACTAAGTTAACTATGTTAGTTCTAACATCAACAACCAGAATACTTTGGCACTGTACACTGTAAAACATTTGAAGGTGGTTTAACTTAAAAATGAAATTCCATCTTCTGGTTTGAAAATGCAAGTTAAGTCAACAAGAAGATTATATTTCTTTAACTCACACATTAAAGTTCAAGAAGTTGATTTTAACAACAAGAGACAAGTTGTCTAAACATTGTTTTTAAGTTCATTAATCTTGAATTGAGTTTTAATTTAATGCTGCAATTTAAACCAAATAATTATTTCACAATATGGAAGAAAAAATCTTAATTCTTAATTTAAATTCTTGTTTCAAATTGCATGAACTAAATTTCTGATCTGATAATAACGTTTATTAAAGATTACAATGAATTGTGCTTAAAAACAATCAGTGTAAACAGAATATTATCCTCAAGCTTTACAGACTGTCATATCACAACACAGATATGACGCTGCAGACTCATATCAATGTAACACATGTCCATGTGGATTTGGTCGTGTAACATAAATTGTTGTTTCATATAAAATACTTGGAAGTAAAAAAAACCCCCAAAAGAAACAGGGGATTTCAGTGACACATTGATGGGAAGCCCAGAATGTCCTCTAAAGAGTGTATGAAGGATAAATAAAAATAGGAAAAGATCAGAGTGAACAAAATGTCCACTACAGGACACACTGTGCCAGTGTTCTGACATAAACAGAACATGTTGGTGCTCAGGAGGATAAGCAGCTCAAGTCATGCAAATTCAATTAAACTTTGAAATGATGCTGCTTCACTGCAGGTCATCTGAAGTAAACAAAAAGGAAAATTTTTGCTTTCATTTCTGATCTTTCTAAGCCACAGAACACGGCTTAAAACATCCTGTCATTTTCTTGCAGAAAGTGATGGCCTGCCCTGCTCTGTTTCTGACATCATGTGAGGACTGCATCCCACGCAGAAAGCCTCCAGGCTAACACAGAGTCAGCCTGATAGAACGCACGACATAATAGGACTTAATGACTGTGGCCCATTCTGATGCCTGGCCACAGTCCATGTTATCTCCTCATTTTGGCTTTGTTTGCCTTCTCTGACCCTGTTTATAATGAATACTGTTCACGTCTCACTGCTGTTTCTGGAGTCTGTCCATTCAGAAGGACAAATGTACGAAGATTCAAGTAAACGTGACGTTTATGAGGCAGAAAGTGTTTCTGTTGGACTGGAGAACATTTAGTGGCTCATTCAGGGAGTGAACAGTCAAGAGCTTTTCCACTGCTACAAATCTGAATAAGCAATAAAAATGCTTTACCTCTTTAAGGGAACACAGAACCACATTTAGTCATTTCAGAGCACTTCATTGAATAAAACGTCCAGGTTTGTTTTTCAGTGTTCAGGTATTTGCACTTAGATCATTAAGATGAAAGGAAATAAATTTTAAAATGTTCCCTTATGTGGAAAAAGTTTGACATTTCACATGCAAAAGATTTCACTTTTTTCTAATAAAGAATGGACACTATTTATATCAAACTAACTTTTCTCAGAATTGCAGACTACTGAACATATAAAATGTATAATAATAACAAAAGATTTATTCTTTAAAGCAAAAGTAACTGAAGGAGAAAATTCTGCTGATAGGCTTGAAGTTTAGTCCCACTGGACAAAACCTTTCAGTCGGTCTCTAAGTGAACATGTACAGCAGCTCTCTTCCACTTTAACTGGATGAGGAGTTATTTAAAGAGCAGAAAACAATGTGTGAAGATGGGAGAGACTGAATCTGATTGTCTGGAGACTGTGTGTGGGGTACCACAAGGGTCAGTACTGGGACCAGTTTTATTTAATTTGTATATAAACGACATAAGCAAAGTGTAAAATATGTTCAAATTTGAGTCATTTGCTGATGACACAAATATTCTAGTCTCTGGTGAAAACTTAGAACAACTTCTTTCCATAGTCACATCCGAAATCAGTCAATTAAAGAAATGATTTGACGATAATAAATTGGGTGAGAGTTAACACAAATGTGTATATGTAAATTGAAGCTAATGCATATGAGTGTGCGTGGGTATGGATGTATATATTTAGACATATGTTTGTTTGGTGAATCCATGACAAAAAGAAAAAAGGGAAAATGAATTAACCTGATTTTCCTTTTTTTGATTTAATAATGAGGGTCCATCTGATAACAAGGTATGAGTTTATGGGATATGAGTTCATAAGTTTTTTAGTTCTTCCTACTCCTTTTCGAGCATGTTAAGATTATTGTGGTACAAAATATGTCTTTTGCATTCTTTGTTAATGTGTGTAATTTTATACTGCTATCATATTCAAAATAAATAAATCAAATAAAAACCCACCTGTTTAGAGTTGCTTTTGAACCATGATAAATGGAACGTTGACCAACAGATATAATGTGTATTGAGGATTTTGATGATGACGTTCATCAAACTGTAATGTTTGTTACTGGTTTTCTCATTGTTGACTGCATGGTGTCTTTTATGACAGTTTTTTGTGTGTGTTTTTATGATGAAAAGCACTTTGACCTGCCTTGTTGCTGAAATGTGTTGTACAAAAAAACTTGAATGACTGCTGTTTCGGATTAATCCTTTAAAAAGTAGCTTAGTGACTTTGCTGATTGCCTGATTAAAAGTTAATTTATTAGGTCCATCAGTTGTTCAGTCTGTCCTGAACCACGGGTGAACATTGTGATTGCTAGAATAAATTTGTTTTTATAGATAAATCTCATCATTGCTCTTATAAATTATGCATGCTTCAGAGTTCGCTCAATGATGAAAAAAAAGTCATGCTTTAAGAAATGTATTCATATTGAGATCTATTGACTTCTTATACATAATTAGAATTTAAACAACCTTTATCAGCTGCTATACCATTATTTTTGACCTCTCATTAAATGAGAATACTATATCAATAATGACATCCTCTTACTCTGCTACCATATTATTATATCTGATGAGTTAAAAACTAAGAGTTAGAAATCCAAATGAGGTCCTAACTATAAATTGTTAATACATAATGAACCTGAACCAAATGTTTGTCTGTGAGGCAGTGATGTGTTAGAAGCTAGAGTAAAACATTCAGAACATCCATCAGTGGATCTGTGCTGTTCTCTCAAAATTAGCCTTTTCACAGATTGTTTATATGGAGCATGTCAAAAATATTCAAAACCAAAGAGCAGCTGGGAATCTGAAATGCCTTGAGGAACAATTATTGTCTGGCATTAGCAAAGCAGCCAATCCAGAAGCCTCACTTGTTTCCATGTATGTAGATCCATCAGCGCTCTACATACTGGACACTGTAGATGTTAGCTTATGCTAAGATGGTTTCCACTGAGTATCAATTTGCATTTTTGGTGTTTAAACTATTAAAACAACATTCACCACCGTGAATACCGGATATTTTCATTCCACTGGAAACATCTATAACGTTGTCAGGTTGTTGAGGGCTTCAAACCAGCCTCAAATTTAGCAGGGATTTTTTTAGCCATGCTGAGAGCTGTGGATAATCCCTCTGACTGATCTACCAGCATGTTGACATCCTCTGAGAGAAAGATGGCTTTTCATGAAAATACTTCATCTGTTTATTTCTTTGCAACTCTTGTAAACTTCATCTGATAAAAGCAAGTCAACATTTGCCTCATTAAAGATATCCCACAACTGCCTCATTGTCATGGGATATGACGACCTCATTGTCAGTCATATCCACCTGTTCCATCAGCCTCACCCTGCAGATGGCGCTTTCATTGTAATTGACAGAGCAATGGAAAAAGGCTGTGGAAGTGGAGATTCACACTTCTAAACTTCCAAATCCCTATTTCCCATACCAACCAACTCCAACCAACTGACTTTGTTTTTCTCCTTCTTATTCTCTCTGAGGGAAGAAAGCAGCACACCCGCAGTCTCAGGAGGCAGATTACCGACATGGCAGCAAGTAATCAGTCTCCTATTCACCCTAACAGCCTTTCATTTCTTCTCACTGTGGAAGGGATTCATGGATTCATGGGAGCGGCTGTGGAGTGGAGGAACACAAGGCTGTTGATAGCTGCAGGAAGGAGACTGAAACAAGATTCACATGCAATCAATGTAAAGACGATCACAGCTGCTACATTACTGTGGGACATATCGCAGCCAGCTACAAATAAATGTGATGTAAGAATTGTGTTAAACTCTGTAAGACTCCGTTCCTTTTTAAACAGCAGATACTGGTCTTATCATCATTTGTCCTGAATGTTATCCTCTAATACCTCTTAACATTTGAAATAGTATCAGATCTGCTGGTATTTTGGTACAAATAAAATAATTAAATATGGTTTATTGAACACAAAATGTCTCTTTGCTGATTTGCTAGTTAATGACTTGCTTGATCTAATAACTAATTATATTAGTAACTAATTAAGTAATTACTAGTAAGTCAGAACATAATCTTATGATTATGTTCATAATCATACGATTATGAACATGTTATCTTATGTTCATAAGATAACATAAGATTATGTTATGATTCAACATAATCCTTCTGGCTGCCGCAAGAGGATTATGTTAAGTCAAGTCCTAATTATACAGAAGCTTATATAGAAGCAACAACCTTTCAGTCAGACATTGTTCTGACATTTTGTTCTGCTGCGTGTGTGTGTGTGAGAGTTGTCAGTGTTTAACCCTCAGTGTTTAAAGCTGCAATATGTATCTTTTATAACAAATGTTTTGTACATATTTGTTAAAGCTGTCGCCACGCTGTCACAGTTTGATATGAGACAGATGATCTGTGAAAAGATCCATCTCCTGCCTGAGCTACTGCTGCTGTCTGGAGAAATACACCACTATTAACCAATCAGAGCCAGGAGGAGGGGCTTATTGCTGTTACTCCTCTTCGTGTACTCACTGCTGAATGTGCTAATGGAGGAGAAACTACGTACTGTTAAAGAAAAACTGGTCACCTGCTGTCACTGGTGGCTATGCTAACTATCCTGAGCATTCACTGCAGAATCTGCTGACGGGAAAAGCTGTAGCAGCAGAGGTGAGCAAGGGGGTACAGAGAGTAAGCAGTACCACAGGGGATTGTGATTGACAGCGTTAAGACCCGCCTCCTGGCTCTGATCGGATGTTTCTAGTAAGCACTGGGAGAAGGCAGTGGAGATCAACTTTTTCACAGATTATATGTTTTAACATAGTGACAGTTTCAACAAATACGTAATTTTTATTTTACAAAAGCTTTAACAAAGCTCTAACACTAAGGGTTAGTTTAGATCAGGACTTTTCTTAGCCTACTTCCTGTTGTGAAGCAGATTCATACTGGCCTAGTACTACCTGGGTCAGTATGAATTGAACATTGATAAAAGTCAACTAAAAATTGGTTTATTAATGCTACTTTGAAAATTAATAAGATCTTTTTAACAAAGGACCAGGTTGGTTTTCAAAGCTTTCTTCCCCTAATGAACAGAATCATAATTTAAAACCCTTTGCATTATCTTTCAAAACACGACAAAGACCTTCATTCATAGATGCATTCAATGTCTCCAAAGCAGCAAAGTATCTACTCTCCTGTTTTCATGACTTCTGAAATTTATCCTGACATGATGCAAATGAACTTCAAGTCCTGACGAACAGTGATTCATTCCTGTCTTATTAGAAACGTATTCAGTCCACCAGGCAGCAGGTAGACTTGATTAGGGGGCACTGATGTATAATTGTTGCCTTAAGCTCCATGCTTATAACCTAGTTTAGCATAAAACCTCTAAACTGTTGAGACATGACCACTGAGCTGTGTTCTTTAAGAATGTTGCATTTCATAAAAAGGTTTCCTATGTTGAGACGCAAAACTGGTTCTTGTTATACCTGACAGCACATGAACCATTACTTTGATGGTGTAGCTTCAAGTTGGAAAACAGGCAGAAACAGCCATGAGAGCTACATCCTGTCCTGCCTCTTGCAGCCTTTATGTGTTTTTGCTGCTGGAAGCAGCTGAGAAATAGTGGGGTCACTGGAATGGAAACAAACAACCCGAGAAGATATACTTGACAGGGATCCACCATTAGTTGAACATATTGGGATAAATATGTTGTAATTTTCCTGTTAACTATAAAATGTTGTTTACATGTTTACTGTGACATGTCAATGTCATAATTAGTTTGAAAATGTTATATCTTTTGTTAAATTTTTCATTCATGGAGGTCACCATTTTTTCACCTGCACAATGCATGCTGGGTTGATGACATGTTTGGGTTCATTCTGTACTATAATCGCAGAGTAAACACAGAAGGTCAACTTCACCGGAGTTGCTTGAATCATATTGCATTTGATTGGTGTGAATTTAGCTGCAGTTGGCTGTAATTAAAAGAAACAATGAGGTGAGTCTGCATTGCTAATTTGTGCTCTCAACATTTTCCTCCAGAAGACTTTAAGTCATTTGTTCAGCAAAATTGAAGAAGGATCGAACAGGTGGTTGCCACCCTCGCTACTGCTGCCAGTACTGAAAACACACGGCAACAGACCAAAGACCCAACCTCAAAGAGGTGCTGACAGACCAAAGACCAGACCTGGCACAGCTACAGAATGAACTACCGGATCACACAGTCTGAGCAGAGGTACATATCATTCATTGTTTCATTGATGAAGCTGAAGGCAGCAGCACAAACACCAGCTTCTTCTGCCAGCTGTCCTCCTCTTCTATGTGATCCTCCTCATCCTCATGACCTCTAGGTGATTTCTACATTTCCATCAATTTCAAATTGAAAAGACTTAATGTTACTGGATGCTGTTTTGTCTGGACAGAGCTAGCACAATGGGACCTAGCATATGTCATTTACCCCCCAAAAATTACTGCAGCATTCTGGGTAATGGATGTTGCAACAACATGATGACATTTGTGTGACAATATTTTATTTAAATTTATAAAAACAAAACAGCCTACAGTATTATTTCTGTGTTGTTTTTACATCGTAAACATTTCTCAAATACACTCTATTGTTACAACTAATCATTGATCATGTTAAGTCGGGAAATAAACGATTTGACATCCTGGAGAAAAATGTTGTGCTGGGCAAACATGAAAGTCATGTTCTAAAAGTATCCTGAAGACACAACAAGACAACTTCTCATCTTTGGTTTCTTTTTGCTGCAGTAGTTTGCAAACAGAAGCCAAAAAAGTTTTAATGTCAATCTTTATTATCACTTTTTCATTCATTTGTCTTTAATATTACAATTTTCACGAGTAAAAAAAAAAAAAAAAAAAAAAACATAATCAAAGCTTTTTAATTAGAAATACATTACTAATAGGTTATCTTGCTTGTAAACTTTAAGTTGCAACCAGCAAAATATGGCAGACATTAGAAACCCATGGTGGTAGAAGACACTGATTGATGAGAATTCTAGAAAAAGTTCCAGTCTTTAAAATTACAATCTGTAGTGTTACGCTCTCTTTATGAAAAATAAATGCATATACAAGAATTTAATTTTTCAGTTATTTTTAGTCAAACAGAGCACACATCCCCATTCTGATCTGGCTTTACTGAGGCGGTTAAAAAACAGAACAGGCCCGTGGATGACTGTCTGCTGCTACACAGGAGGTATTGCTGCATAATTAGGAAGAATGAGTGCTTAATATCACAACTGGACTTTTTCACTCCATTTTAGTCTGAGTGAAAATGATTAAAATGGGATCCCACAAAGCACTCTGGTTTGCTTTAGCTGCACATACCAAAAGTGAACATGCGTCGAGCTTTAGCTGAGACAGGTCATTATAGAGCAGCTGTAGGAAATATGTCAGAATGTCTGCACTTAATTCACAAACATCATATTACATCATGGAAAGTGATTCAACATGAAGATGCAAAGTGTTGCTTGTAGAGTATTTAATTCTGGCTGTCTACGTCTGTGGAATTAGTGTTTGGTTCTGTGGAAACATCACTGGAATGAAGAGTAGGACGAGTTGTGTTTGTTCAAAGAGAAAGAAAATGTTTCACATGAAAAGTTTGCTTGTGTAAATGACCCACTGTCTCCACCAGTGGTTCGGTCCTCAGCTTTAGGATGCGTCCGCTCCATTTCTCTGCTCCATTGACTCGCCTCTCTGAGAGAGGAGGAAGGACTCCCAAACAGCCAGACACTGAAAGAAACAGGATCAGCACTTCAAACATGAAAACATGAGGCCCACCTCATCATGGGCCCGTTCACATGATACCAACATGGAGGCGCATCAGCAATGACCTCAACGGGCTGGGGATGATCGGACAAACTCATTTTCATTTAGGGCCAAACAGAGCACACACCCCCATCAACATCATGAGTGTCCTTATAGGGCTGGTTGTGTCAGAAAATATTGATAAAAACTATTAAACTTTTAAAATATTAATAATTAATATTAATGCTTGTCTCTGTATTCTATAAGTACTTCTTAAAATACAGTTGCTTGCAAAAGTATTCACAACCTTTGAACTTTTACATATTTTGTTACATAACCACAAACATGAATATATTTCATTGGAATTTAATATGTAAGAGAAACACAAAGTGGAATACAATTGTCAAGTAGAAAAAATGATAGATGATTCAAAATAAACTTTTCAATTTATTTTTTATAAATAAACTGAAAAGGGTGGCATGAAAAAGTGGAACTGCCTTTTGCTGCAATTCTATTTCTACTTCACCATTGTACAATTGTTAATGGACAAGGCAAAGAAAAAATGTGTAGCTACATTTGAATTTTCATGCAATAAAGCTTTCTCCATTTCATCATTAGCAGTTTATTCAGACACAAGCTGATGTGTTTTCATTGGTGAGCAAAAGGTTAAAACTAGGCAGGAAACAGCTCAAGGTCCATCTCAACACTTCTCTCACTTTTTCATTTATTCTGTTCTTATAGAACTTCTTTGCCATTTCATAAACATAGCTGCAGAGCTTTCCTTTATGTCAATGTGCGTGTGGGTGTGTGTGTGTGCGTGTGCACGTGTGTGTGGTGAAAAGCTTGACAAAGCAAATCACACCTTTATGACATAAAGGTAGTTATCTAGAAGGCAGGAAGCCATCCAGCCATGGAGAGAAAATGACAAACACACCAATAAACACAGATGGATCCAGGGGCCCCTCTGAGTGGACCGGGTGCCACTGTGTCACAGCACATCAATAAAACAGTCCGCTTTTTTTTCCAAGGTAATAGTTCGTTTGGAGAGAGCAATAAGTCAGCACCACGGCCCACCAACTCTCCATTTAACAGCCAATTTCCGTGCAGCAGCCAGAGGAAAAACTCTGAAGCTGAAATCCTGAAGCTAAACAAAAAAACTGGCTTAAATTCTATCTGTCCAATAGAACCTTTGGTGTGTCCATAAGAAACTATGAATCTAAACTGAATAAAATTATCTGCAGAGTTCGCCAAGGTTCTATCCTTGGTCCTATATGTTTCCACTCATTCAAATTGTACAAGAACAAGAAAGAGTATCGCAATTATGCTGATGGCACACAGCTGTACATTAATCTATCATCCAGAGACTGCAATCAGGTTCAAATACTCCATAAATATATTGAGAATGTGCCAAAGTTTTCTTAAGCTAAATAAACATAAAACAAAAACAGCATAGGTTAAAAATCAGAACCCACCTCTGAAGGTTTAAAATGCTCTGACTAAGGCAGGAGTCTGGCAGCGATCAGGGATCCTGATCTGAACCTTGACAATCACATCAAAGGCACAATATTATCATCTAAAAATTATTGCCAAATTTGTTCATGCCTTTGTTTTTAGCAGACTAAATTATTGCAGCACTATTTTCACTGTAATCCCCAAAAAATCCACAAAGCAGTTTCAGCTTCTTCAGAATGCCTTACAAAAACAAAAAGGTCAGCATGTCAGTCCGCTTCTGAGGTCCTTGCACTGATTTCCTGTTACTCAAAGAATAGCATTTAAAATCGCATTAATGGCTTATAAAGCACCTACTAATAAAAGCCCAGATTACATCACTGATTTTCTCCAAAGCTTAAAATCCAGGAAGGCCTTTAAGATTATCTGAATCAAACCGACTCATTCTCAGAATGAATTGAAGCATCTTCCAGTTTTTATGCACCAAAAATCTGGAATAAGCTCCTTTAACTTCTTTGTATAAGCATTTTAATTTGTCTCTGGCTGAAGGTGCTATATAAATAAAGTTGCCTTGCCTTCACCTGGACAAGGAGAGAGGATGCACCTGCAGACCCACCAATACCTGGACATCCACCTAGTCTGACAGGAGATAAGCAGTCAAAAGGCCCATGGTGACTCTGGAGGAGCTGCAGAGATTGTTCCCCAGGCATTTCACATATCTGGCCTTTATAAAAGAGTGGCAAGAAAAAAAAGGCTCTGCCGAAATAAAAGGTAAAGAAGTAGAATTTTTTTATTTCTGATTGAGACAAGCCATGAAAGAGACGTGAGGGCGACGGCGCATTGGTCCCCCTCAATACGCCGTCCCCCTGCGCCGTTGTTTAAACCTACAACGTTCATGTTGTAGGTTTAAACATGTTCGTTTAAACCTACAAGCGAAACACTAGTCAAATAGAGTGATGGCAGTATCATGCTGGAGAGGCAAAAAGCTCAAGCAGTTTTTCAGAGATGAAAAAGCAAACAAATTAAGATGTTGATGCTGAACACTGGTAGAGATGTACAAAATCTAAAAAAAAAATATGTATCATCTTCTTTTCACTTTAAAATTCTGTACGATTGTTCATTGGTCACTCAGCAGTGTGATGAGGGATTTAACAGCCAACCACATTTCACAGCTGAAGACATGACTGGCTGATTTTGAAGTGCTAGAATAAATTCAAAAACTGTAAACAAAAAAAAAAAAAGAAAAAAAACCTCCAACATATAAGTTCCACAGTCTTTGTTAAACAAATACATTTCTCTAATATTTTCTCAAGTCATTTTTGGCAACTAGGTTTCAGCCAAAGCAGACCAAACGCTTACTAAAAGAGGAGGAATTTGGAGCCGCTCTTCATAGGAGAATTTGAGCTGGAAAGGCCTGTTCAATGTTTCACCCCACAGCATCTCAATCACAAGTCCAGAGTTTGATTAGACTTCATTTTAGTTTTTATGAGCCATTCAGGGAAAGACTCGCAGGTTCTCAGTGTTGTTCTTTGTAACCCTTTCCAGACTGATGGATGTCAGAAACTTGGTTTTTCATGTGATCTTCTACAGATTGGGGATTGACATGTTGGTTTGTGAGATCTTTTAGCCCACTTCATGCAGTCAGGAAAGTACTGTTGAAGGGACTCATTGATTCTTGATCTTGACATGGAGAGCCTGGGTGGTTTGGATGTATGAAATCATCATTTGAAAACAGATTTTTGGATTTACTCATATTATCTTTGATGGTTATCAATATTTGCTTGACAACCAGAAACAAAGTTTTTTTTTTTTTTCACTCACTCCATTAAATATTTTGAACTCTTTTCTCTGTGGTTCTTATGTTCCTGCCTTACCTAGACGGAATAAAAACCCTTCCAAATGTCAGTCTCTTATTAGATACTTCACGGTCATATCTCAGGACCATAACATTAAATTATTCACAGGCCTTTATGCTGACATGATCCTCACCAGTACTCATATGACAGTTTTTGGCTTTAATACATTAAAGCTATATTTACACTGAAATCTATTTTTATACATACAGTGGAGGAAATAATTATTTGATCCCCCACTGATTTTGAAAGTTTGTACTCTAATAAATAATGACAGTCTATGATTTTTATGGTAGCTTAATTTTAACAGTGAGAGGCAGACTATCACAAAGGACATTTAGAAAATTAAGTAATATTTAAATAAAAAATTATTTTATTTTCCAGTCTTTTTTATTTCCTTTATTTATTTACATGTTTCCAGTAAAGAATCAATGCAAATAGATTCTCTTATCACAACCTTTTAGGGAAAATGAAGTCCTTCACAACTGAAACCTCTGTGGACTGCATTTTTCTTAATCATACTATCCTGCTTTATTATTTGCTGAGTAAGTGTGTCCTACATAGGCAATGCCCTGATTTACACACTTTTCCTTCAGAGATGGTTCTTAATTCTTCTGGCTGTTACCCCTGACAGCTGTGAGGTCCCACATTTTTAATGGTGCATTCACACCAAACACACTTTGAGCGTCAGGCACATCTGGTTTATATTCAAAGACTACAGTCCTGCTCACCATTATTGGCATCCATGAAGTTTAAGTTCATATAATGGAATATTTCCTGAAGGAAATTCATCAAGTGAAACAACATTTTACTGCTGATAGCTTTTGCTTGATGCAAAACAGCAAATGATAAAAACATCTAAAAACATAAACATTATGAGGAAAACAAAGAAAAACAATGTTTACCATGTCAATGGTATTGGCACAAATCGCACAAATTGCTGCAAATCAGTATGAAAACCCAATTTGACTAACCTGTTGCAAATCACAAATAAAGATCACTTGTGATGAACTGCCTCCACACATGTGACATGAATTAACTAATGAATGATCATGTTGGTGCTTTAAAACCACCTGTTATTCCATCTTCATATGTGACAATGGTAAAGACGAAGGAGCTGTCTGAAGACACCAGAAATGTTATTATTTGTAAGCACAAGACCTCCAAAGGGTATAAAGCCATCTCCAAAGACCTTGGTATCCCTGTTTCAATGGTGCGTAATGTGATTAAGAAGTTTTCCAGGCATAGAACGGTCAAGAATCTCCCTGGATGTGGGGGAAGAGAAAAATTGATGACAGAAGTCTTCGATGGTTGGTGCGAATGGTGGAAAAAACACCACGTCAAACATCTAAAGACCTAAACACCAACCTGGAGCAGTCTGGTATGATTGCTTCAACAAGTACCATACGCCGCACACTAAACAAAGTGGTGCTTTATGAGCGGAGGCCAAGGAGGACCCCATTGCTAAAGAAAAGACATTGACCTTCACAAAAGAGAACCTGGACAGACCTCAAGCCTTCTGGGACAACATTTTATGGACAGATGAAACAAAAGTGGAGCTTTTTGGTAATTCACACAAACGGTATGTTTACAGACAGCACAATGAAGCCTTTAAGGAAAAGAACACCATACCACCAGTCAAGCTTGGTGTAGGCTCCATAATGCTATGGGGCTGCTTTGCGGCATCTGGTACTGGATGCCTTGACCATATCACAGGCATAATGAAATCAGAAGATTATCAAGCAATTCTGGAGCGAAATGTCTTGCCAAGTGCAAAAAAACTTGGTTTGAGGCGAAGATCCTGGGTCCTCCAGCTAGATAATGACCCAAAGCACACCTCCAAAAGCACGCAGACATGGTTGAAATGGAAAAAATTGACTGTTTTAAAATGGCCAGCAATGAATCCTGATCTCAATCCAATTGAAAATCTTTGGGTGAAGCTGAAATCTTCCATTGGAAAAAGTAACCCTGCAAATGTACAAGAGCTTGTGCATATTGCAAAATAAGTGTGGGAGAAAATCCTATCCGAGAAGTGCAAGAAGCTTTTAGATGAATATAAGAAATGTTTGGAGGCTGTCATTGCTTCCATAGGCTGTGCAACCAAATATTAAGGAGGGTGTCAATATTAGTGCACCTGCTGGTTTTCTGTTTTGTCCTTGGTAATTAAAATATTTATGTTGAAATGGTAATTGTCTTTGTTAAATTACTTTGGACCTCAAATTGAAAGATCCTGCTGATTTAAGTTTTGAACATTTCCATTTATTTCTGAAGATATTAACTCAGCAATAATGGTGAGCAGGACTGTAGCTGGTAGATGAGTTTCTGTGTGTGACGACTGAAGTAGTCAAGTTCCCTCGTCAACATGAACACAAAAACTATAAATAGCTGGGCAAAGTGAGAGTTCATCTATTAAACTGAAGATGAATACAGAAATGAAAACTTGGAATATAGACATTTTTATTAGCGTATTTGTCAGCCTGCCTCTATTGTTAAATTGAATATAATTTCATATTTTTGTATAACTTTTCTTCAAGTTAACTTAAAAAGTTAGCTATTCTTGTTGCAAGTTAATTTTCTAAATTACAGAAAAGTTATTGTTAGGGATTCTCAAATATGAAAAATTGGACTGATGTTGATATCTGATAGTAACGCTGCCATTATGTTAGATTTATCAATGTTTTATTTTATCAAAGTTTTTTTTTTTATCCGATTACTTGATTAATCATAGAAATAATCAATAGATTACTTGATTACTAAAATATTCATTTACA
>CAEGAG010045726.1:0-24482 GCA_903067065.1 Brachyrhaphis terrabensis
TATCAATTTTCTGCACTTTTGACTTTACCAATGAAAATAAATAAATTCTACTTATTGTTTTTCTGCTGATTTTATTTAAATAAAAACAGAGTAAAATGCAATAAAAAAAATATTCAAATTTGGTTAATTCAGCTCAGTGAGATTCCAAACTGCACACAGTCTTTTTTTATTATGTATAGTTTGCTCTTATTTATTTAGTAAATATTAATTAATCCTGATCACAGTTTTTTCAGTGAAGTAAAAGTAAAAAAGCCATCCAAACAATTATTCAAGTAAGAATAAAAAAGTATTTGGTAAATACTTTTACCAAAAGTATTGATCAGTTACTCTGTTGCTGAGATACTGATTGGACAAACAAATATAATAAGTGGAAATGTTGGTATTTTAAGGACAAAAATGACAATTATTAGTATTAGTAAGAAAAAAAAAACTATATCAGGAAAAAGAAATTTTTCCAGATCTGTTTCTTTGGAAATAAAACTTTTGAAACTTTAACAGAAGCTGCAGGTGTGTGTCTAAGTTTGGTGAATTTTAGGTTAAAACATGTTTGTTTTCCAGAAATTTTACTCAAGTAAGAGTAGAAATATTTCATAATAAAGTTACTCAAGTACAAAACTATGATAAAAAAAAAAAAAAATCATATTTCCAGTGCAGGATACTTCCTTCTTGTTTTCATAAAATGTCCTCAATGATTCCTACTCTGTAAATATTGAGGAACATAAAGAAGTAAAGTGTGGTGGTGTAATAGCGAGGAAACAGGTGAAAACAAGGCAGGCGGAGGAAAAAGCCTCTTCCAGCAATCAGAAGGGCTTAGCTACACTTTCCTCCCTCAATGAACTCCTTGTCTCACTGAGTGGGATGTGGAAACAGCTTTTTTTTTTTAAACATCCTCCTCCCTGCCGGTGGATTTCAGATCTGGACGTTGTGTAAGTCGTACGGGGGATTTTTCCCAGAATGCAGCAGAGCTCCAGGTGCCAAAGCTGAGAACCCAGCAGAAAACACGAGGGACTTTTAATTCGCTGCTTAATCAAGCAGCACCTGCTAGGCTGCTTTTCACAAGCTTCGCTGTGAGGTAACGTTTGTCTGTTTGCCCACACGAGTGTTTACACCGAGACGAAGCTACGATGCATTTAGCATCAACATGCTAACTCAGGCTGCTTAGGTTTTTTCCTCATTTCTGAGTGAATTTTCTGAGTCATCCTCTCCTGGAAAGACAAGCAGCTGTCCTAAATGCTACTCTGAGATGACCTTCGAACTCTTCCAAGATTGATAGACAGGAAAAATGGCTTCCATAAGGAGACCTGATGATTTTCCAGTAAACTGCCAACTCCTGCATTTATAAAAGGTGCTCAAAAAGTTACTGAAGTAAAAGTGAAAAGTAGCCGACCAAGAAATGACTCAGTATTTGGTAAAAAGTCGACTCCAGTCCTGAGTAACTAATCAAATTATCATTTAATATTTAAAAATTACATTACCAGACGGACCAAAATATTAGTTAAGTGGAAATTTTGGTATTTTAAGGACCAGAATAGAATAGAATAGAATTCAACTTTATTGTCATTGCACTGTCACAAGTACAAGCAACGAAATGTAGTTTGCATCTATCCTGAAGTGCTATACATGATATAGATATTTATTTACAGGTGTACAAAAGGCAAGGAGGTGTAACAGTCCATGTTGTGTATGTGTGTGAGGACAGTCCACATGTTATTGTTGTGTGTGGGTATAGGGGAGTGCAGTTCTTATAGTTTGTGTCAGGAGGCGTTCAGGAGCGTGACAGCTGTGGGAAAGAAGCTGTTCCGGTGCCTGGTGGTTCTGGTCCGTAGGCTTCTGTAACAAAATGACAATAATTCATATAGGTAGCAAAAAATGACAAAATTAGCCAAAAGAAAATGTTTTTCCAAATCTTATGAAAACTTATGAAACTTAAATTAGGAAGTTACTAGTCATATTTGATAAATATCACATTTTTATAACTGAAGTTAAGGTAGTTACTAGATTATGCTATAAAATGGCATAAAGCACCTTTAGAAAGTTTTGGTTGTACTGGTTCTGTTCTCAGAATCACATTTAAAGTATTTGAAACAAACTGAAGAAAAGAAAATTATCACAAGGCGGAGAAGAGGAAGAAATTATGAATGAAAGGAGGGAGTAAAAGGATCAGAGTTCAGTATCTGTTTACATTCCCTCCCTCTTTCTGGTGTGTTTACTCTTCAATAACTACTGAAAAGAAGAAGAAAGGTTAATGCGTCTGAGTTCATCAGAATGACAGATTCGCCCCGACATCTGCGAGGGGTTTGTTTTGGAACGGCTGGAGCGGCAAAAGGAAGCTTCTGTCAGAATTTTGCCCAGGATTTTGTCAGAAGCTTCCTGCAGCTCAAAATCATTCAATCACCAACACGTTTGGGACCATTTTACATCATTAGGCACGATAAAAACTGGCGAGTTTTCTTTTTCTCCACTCGTGACGACCAAATGGTGAAAATTTCTTCTGCTGGCGCGGCGTGTGAGAAACAGGATCTCGTGTCTCACGTTCGCTCGATAATGTGAGAAGACAATCGCTCGGTTCGTCCAGCTATCGATATTTGCCAGCAATTAAAGCTGGAGGAGGAAAAATAGAGATTGAAACCCCAGTGTTCCAGGAAAGCCCTCCCATGCAGCCAAAACCAAATACAACCAATTTCTTGAATTGTCACGCGTGTTGATTTATCGTCAAATACTGTCAAAGCTTGCATAACCGACATGATTTGTTCACCATTATGGTTCATTTCTAATTGTGTGGGTTTGGATTCACAGAGCAGCACTAAAATCATAAAGACTCTGCTGAGGTTACAAATATACTGGCATTAACAGAATAATTCTGTCCTGACAGGAACAAGATGCAAGAAAAATCTAAAATGTCATTAATAAGTGCAGGAATGATGGATCAACAGGTTGATTTGGTGATTTTCTGTTAACACACTAAGATATCTGAAATGAGATTATGACCAGTCAAAAATAAATTTTTAGATATCTGAATTAAGAATTATGGATTAGTCGATCAATTCCCAAACTGAAAATGCAAATTTTAAAAAATAATTTTCTTTATTGTTTTATTAAAACTTCCAAATGTTATGTAAATCTGTGACGTTTTGACTGTAGCCAGAATACTAAATCAAGATATCAGTAATCTTGTGATATCTCGAATAGAAAAGCTGTCTAATTAAAGAAAAATAATTTATTTGTTGATATCTCATAAGGAATTATTATCAAAATTATAATTCCAGATATCACTAATTTAGTTTTACCAAGTCATTATATCTGTGATTTAATTTACACCAGTCAAATTTATTGTAATTAGTCATAACAAAAAGTGAGATATCTCAAATTTACTTTATGACTAGTCATAAATTAATATCTAAAATATGTGTCAGATAGTAATTCATTACAGATATCTTGAATTAAAGCTTCTGGTCAGAATGTAATCAGATATTTCATATTTTAGGCCCCCTGAACATAGAGAAAAAGGAGGAGGACATTTCCGCTAAAAACTCCTTTAATGTCAGAAATTTTCTAGAAAAAAAACTAAGAAATTTCTGAGCTTGAAAATTCAAAAATATGCTTGAGAAGAAAAGTAGAGGTCGATCTCAGAGATTTTCTACAAAAAAAAAAACAAAGGAAATTTTTTAATTTTAAGTCGAAAATTCACCAAATATTTACAAATTATTTGCTAGACACTTTTTGAGATTAATCTCAAAATGTCAGAGTTTTTTCTTGCAAATTTTAAACTTTTCAAACTCAGAAATGCCCTTGCTTTATTTTTTACAAGAAAATGTATCTTTTTTGGGCAGAAACTGATAATTTCAGTTTCTGAAAAGCTATAATTTCTATCTGCAACGGCCGTAGTATGCAGTCATAATTTTGTCTGGTCACAATATAATTAGAGATATCTTAATTTACTAATACGTCTAGTCATAAACCAATTTCAGATATGTAAGTGAGTTGACACTGATTTTATGTTAGGATGGCCTGCCATACCCAGTAGACTCCATGGCTCTATGGGAAATGGAAAGTGTCAGGGCGTTATGAACCAGCATGAGGCTCCACAGAGAGACAGACTGATGATTCATCCCAAACCACGGCAAATATCTTTCTCCTCCATCTCAGTCAGAGATACACACTTAAATCAACCTTCACACACACACACATATTCATCCTGTGGAAATTCCCTCATCATCACTCCCGTTGTGATAATAATTGTTATGTCCAACATTACCATAGTAATGTTAGCAAACACTATCAGATCTGCCAAACTCCACGAAAGATAAAACTGATGGCGAATGCTTGGCGGCGATGCCATCAATCTGCCTCCATTTGCTGAAACGAACCATCAGGGAGGCGGCTGTGGGATTTAGTGACTGTAGAGTTTATGATAAAGTACAGATAAAAGTTAGGAGTTAAAGATTAAAACAGCATTGCAGTCGCATTTGATTGCTTGTAATAGCTGGATCTGACGAGACTGAAATGGGAAATGTTTATTTCAGGAACGTTTATGCATCACAGCACCCTGTATTTGAGAAATATTTGTGTTTTGCTGGTATTGGACCACTGTTGCAACACTGCAAAAACGCAAAATCTAAGTATTTTTGTTTTATTTGCAGTGCAGATATTTTGACTTACAAGTAATGTTTCAGCAAGACATCAAGCTCATTTTAAGTCAAGTTCCACAAAAAGTACTAGTTCCATTTATAACAAGACATTTTTCTCATATTATGAAAAAATCTGCATGTTGATCAAATACTTTTTAATCAATATCAAGGAACTATTGAGTCCATAAAATTAATAAAATGTTTAATTCTTCACAAGTCATTTTTTGCAAGTCCCAGTTTGAGTTTGAGTGACTCAGCAATCAAAATTCAAATTACTTTGTTTCTAATAATCTTTCATGAAACCTTTGCTTTATGTCTTTAGAAGGCCGCTGTATTGTGATATATAAGGAACGATTATTAGCTAAATCTGTTAAATAAAAAATACAAAATAATTTTCTTTAATTGTAACTGTATTTTTCTCCCAAAAAGTTATTTTCTTACAAACTGGAACATCATTCAATACAATCTTTTATGATAAAAGAAAAAAAATATGGCTGTGAATTAAAAATAAAAACTTTTCCTTTTGCTGACAACATATGCAGATGGATATAAACAAAATAAAGCGAAATCAATTCTAAATCAAAATTAAAAACATAATTTAAATCAAACAAACATGATTCAGACATAAAAACATTTTCTCTGTTAATCTGCTGACATGCTCACTGGCACCGCCATTATTGCGCCGCGCGTCGCACTTGTGTCACATGGCGTTGCATCAGGGAAATTAATAACATACAGCAGGCCTGCGATTACACAAAGAAGACATTGTCAACAACAACAAAAAACATGACAACTACAAGATTGTAAAGTTGAGTTCAGCCCCCAACCAGTGGTTTCTGGATGGTAAGTCAACAACTGAACACTTGTCTTATATTAACTTGGTGACAAAATTTAGCTGTGTGGATTTTTTTAGGCAGTTGGAATGTCTTTAAAAACAGTTGAGACCCAACTAAAAGCATGAAAATGTGAAAAAGTCAATTTTGCATAATAGGTCTCCTTGAAATCATCATGGTGTTTCTATTGTAACTGTGCAGTGATTGAATAAAAATAAATCTTTAATTTTTGAACCAGTCTAATCCAGTCCTCTCCATTAATCACTTCTACTCATTTAATTTTCACCAAATGCAATCTTTTCTCACAACTCAAATGTTTTGACCACCAGCTTTAAAACTGAACCCTGGTTTTAACATCCATCCTTTCTCCATACCTATGATTGGGCGCCTTGTTTATAGAAGTACAACACTAGACTTGTTGCGCGTTTTTGTCTTCATTTCCATTAATGTAGTCTTTTTCTCAGATGTGCTCTGGACTATACCTCTTACAGGCATGTACGATGTTAACAAAAACACTTCAACCACATTCACAGTCTTGGCAGCTTGGATTTATGACATTTGTTTCGATCTGTAACCTTTGTACAACCACAAGCCTTCAGTGTTAGCGATGCGGTCACCAGAATACACTGAGGGAACCTCCATGTATTTCACAGGAGAAGCCAAACCTTTTGCTAACCACAGTCACCTTATTTCTTCATTTGGTGAGTTTCCAGATCTTGGCTGTAGCTCAACACTGGAGTGACATTTCGCAACAGCATTTACAGCGGCGCAGCGGCTAAATCTGCAGAAACGCAAGACTCCGATATTGTTGATACGTCGAACTTGAGCAACAGCGCCGCAACGTTCAAGGGTGAAGATAAACAGACGTGGAGCTCTATACACATTCCTGCATAAAAGCGCACATATGCACACGGGCCGCTAGCATTCCTCCAGCATGAAAGTGCTTTCATGTTTACAGCAGAACAAACAGAGCAGGGCTTCACCTCCTGTGTTTATCTGCAAAATGCTGGTTTCCATGACTGCCTCCCCTCGCAGCAGCTAGAAACAAAACATTTGCTTGGAAGGATTAGAGTTTGACAAGCAGGAAGCATAAAAGAAACATAATGAGGCATGTTTCTAATCATTTTTATATATCATTAGCAGCAATAGAGGCAGTTTCTTACAAATAGGGAATATGTATCAACTGAAACTGTCAAACAGGCAACTACAGCTAAAAGCGAAACGTTGCGTCATCCTGCAGCTGAGATTAATTACATTTCATACTTTTCTAATTCAGATAGAAAAACACTTCTTTGCTGATGAGGTTTCAATCATAGGTGTTGTCATTTTTAAACTTTGGCTTCTGAAAAAGGTGAAGGAAGTTTTCTTGCACTGCAAAAACAAAGTCTTGGCAAGGGATTTTCTTCTAGTTTTTAGTGCAAATATCTTAGTACACTTGAAATAAGTCAAAATTAACTTACAAGTAACTTTTTAGTAAGACATCGGACCTTGTTCTATGTCAATAACTCCTTAATATTGACGTAAAAAACTACTGGATTCACTGACAGATCTTTTAAAAAGACATTTCTTCCCATGTTATAAGTGAAGTAATCAGGTAATTGAATTAGAACTGTGTTGCTAGGTAACGGGCTGGCGTTGCTAGGTAACGATCGTTAAATAATCTGCCAGTGGAACTTGTACTTTTTCATCAATATTAAGCAGTTACTGACTTAAAACAATCCCTATGTTGTGCCTAAAAGTTACTTTGAAGTTTTATCTTATTTCAGATTCATTTATGTCGAGGTTGAGATATTTTAAAATACCAGTTAGAATATAAATTTAATAAAACACAATAAGACGATGTCGACTGGGAATCATGTGAGTGTGTGGACGCATGTTGAGGTTGAACGGCATTGTGCCTCGACTGGGAGGAATAGCTGGATTAAAGCAGCTAACCTCCAAGTGCAATAAATATCTTCTTTGCCACTAAACATATTGAGGCAGTTGGGCTTTTAAAGAAACAAGTAAAATGTTTATAAACCAACAAGAAAATGAAAATCAGCTCCACAGCATGACCAAACAATAACAATGGTCACATATGTGACGTCAGTGCCGCATTATTTGTTGCAGACTTCATGCGTTTCCGCTGAGGGTGTATTCACACCAGCCCTTTAGTTCACTTTAATCCAACTTTAGTTCAGTTGTCTAGAAAGTCCAGTTCTTTTGGAGAGATGTGTGAACTCTGGTCCACCTAATAGCCTCGGTCTCGGTTCGGCTGATACGGTTCGAATGCATGTGAACGCCAGGTGGATTGGAGACCGCTCCAAAAGCAGGAAACAGACTATAGTGCAGGGCATTCTGGGTAAATATAACCAAAGGAAAGGTAAGAGTCTTGCACTAGCAGGAGAAATGATTCTTAGTCTTTTAACAAAGACAAAAGAGAAATCCGGGCTGCACAGTGGCGCAGTTGGTAGCACTGTTGCCTTGCAGCAAGAAGGTCCTGGGTTTGATTCCCGGCCCGGGGTCTTTCTGCACGGAGTTTGCATGTTCTCTCTGTGCATGCGTGGGTTCTCTCCAGGTACTCCGGCTTCCTCCCACAGTCCAAAAACATAACTGTCAGGTTAATTGATCTCTCTAAATTCTCCCTAGGTGTGATTGTGTGTGTGCATGGTTGTTTGTCCTGTCTGTCTTGTCTGTCTTGTCTGCGACAGACTGGCGACCTGTCCAGGGTGAAGCCCGCCTCTTGCCCGGAACGTAGCTGGAGATACCAGCACCTCCAAACCCCACTAGGGACAAGGGTGTAAAGAAAATGGATGGATGGAAGGAAAAGAGAAATCCTACAATTGGTAAAAGTGACGCTACTACATGTTTGGTTACATTTTGTGAAGGAGGCGGTTGCACCCATTGTCTTCTTTAGAGGTTTTTGTGTTGTGTCCTTCTCTGGTTCTTGGTGCAGCGCCACCACAGGCGAGGAAGGGAACAGGTTTGTCATTTAGTTTGGATCGTTTCTTACAGAACAGTGTGAAAGCAAACCGCTGCGGCTGGAAAATGTAACAAATGCTGCAATACTTGGTTTATCAGATAGCCGGCTACGTGTGGACAACGCCCAAGTCTGTTGGACTATCAGGTATGAAATAATGAGTCCAAACTAGCATCTCGGTTCTGGGAAAGTTCTGCTCTCTATCAGCCAGCGGATGTAGTTCACAAATAGAAATTGTTGACATAGTAAGCACATCTTCATGGTTTTTATTTATAGATGTGTGTGTACAGTGCTTATTTGTTGGACAGCCGTCTAGCCAGCTCTCGCCTCGCTCCATTTACCATCAGCCCCCCAAATGACATAAAGAACACATGGACGTTTTCCCCCCGTCGCTGCTTAAAAAACAAAGTTTCCTTGATGACATCTCTGCCTGTCATTCTTCTACGCTGCTCCCATCGCTAATCGTAGTCCTGGACCAAGCAATGCCAATCGACCTCAAAATTTCCATTCGGAAAAGAAAAGAAAACCAAAATAAACAAACGATGAGATAAAAAAGGAGAGAAGAAAGCAGAGAAACATTTGCGTGCGCGGCAGTGATGGGAGGGCAAACTCTGTGCCAACTGTGTTATGGTTGGCAAACCTTGAAGTGCCTGATCAGCGTTGAAGAGGGAGGGAGGAAAAACAGCAAAGCGACATATAGTGCGGTCACCAATCCCTGTGTGTTTGAACTGTGGGAGAATTTCATGTGGTTGCAATTTTCTTATTAAAGTAATGGGGGTCTATCAGTGTGCAGGAATTACAGATGGAGGTGAAGGGGGTCGGGAGGGAAAGCTGAACACCAGCTGCTGCTGTTAGTGTTAGAGGACGTGTGTATGTTCATTTACAGTAACGCTGAAGCTACTATGTGTTAGAAGATATTCACCGCATAATGAGCCGGTAATAATGGCACTTTGGGCAAAGTGTGCAGCAATTTGGTCTGGGTGTGAAAAATGGAGTCCTTGAGTTCCCCTTAAATTTCACAGCAAAATAATTTGACATTTGATCGTATTTATAAGGAAGAGGATTAGGGCCACTAAAAACCAACTGATTTGTCAAAATCCAAATAAAACACCAAAAATTTTTAGGTGTTATGTTCTTAGTCCATTAAAATAATCACATTACTGTTTCTTCCCTACTATAGGGTTTGTAAATCTGTACTTTATCCAGCCTGGAAGTTTGTCCCAAATTTGCTTGGCAGATTTGAGTTTTAAGACTAAATTTTAATAATAGAGCATAATCTGTTTCTGGACTATTATGATTCTGAGAAAAACAAGCCAGAACTCTGAGCTGAACGCCAGAATTTAGGGAAAAAAAGAATGTCAGAATTCTGAGGAAAAAAGTCAAAATTCTGACATTAAAGTCAGAATTCTGAGGGAAAAAGTCGGAATTCTGAGGACAAAAGTGAAACTTTGGAGAAAAAAGAAGTCTGAGAATTCTATTCTAAAACTTAAGTCAGAATTCTGAAAAAAATCTGAGAAAGTAGAAATTTGGAGAAAAAAGGTGAAACTTCTGATAAATAAAAAGTCACAATTCAGGGAAAAAAAGTCAAAATTCTGAGAGCAAGAAGTCAGAATACCAACATTGAAGCAGGAATTCATTTATAAGAAGACATTTTTCCATTGTCATTGAAAAAATAATCTGCTAATAGTAATTTTTGAAAAGCAATTACTGACTTAAAACAACCTCATATGTGACACTGAAAAGCTACTGGTAAGTTAGTTTTGTCTCATTTCAAGTGCATTAAAATATTTGCACAAAAACTAGACAAAAATACTTGGTCAGATTTTGTTTTCCGGTGTTTTTGTCTCCAAAGCTGCTGTCAGCCACATTCAAAGCTGGAACAGATCAGACGTTATTGATTGAAGTGTTTTGGCATGACAATCTCGTATGAAACTTATATGTACTTGGCCGTACTTCAGGAGTAAACGCACATTAGGCACGGCTCAATATTTATTCAAACCCTGGATGAAGATCTGTGGGGAAACTACACACGAGTGGAAACAATAAAACGGGAATTTGTTGATTAATTTCTAGCTTAAAGCATTCTTCTGTATTTTTAGCCAAAGCAAAGCGTGGATCAGTGTCAGTGTTTGCTTTATTCTTGTTCCAGTAAAACTGTGGTTTGATGCAATTATTATGTTCATGAATATATTAGTAATGCAAACGGAGACCAACTGATATGTGATGGGGAAGAAAGTTGAGAGAGGGAGCAGGCAGGCAGACTAAAACAATAGAGGAATGTTTATGTTTCCATGCTATACATCAAATTCCCCTTTCATTACTGAAACCCAGATATTTGCAAAATTTTCACACATCCTTCATAAAGCTGCGCGGTTTTGGTTTACCCTCACCAAGATAGGGTTTCTCTCTCCTGGCTGCGTGTGGATGGGGTCTCAGACCTCAGCAGGATTAGCGGTCACAGCGCTTTGCCAAGGAGGTGAACGAATGGGAGGGTGAGTGTTTCACTTCCAAAGCCCCAGAACAACAAAAAAAGAGAAAATCTTGTGAAAAAAACCAAAATGAATGTCATTCCACTTTAATGAAGATGAGTTTTTAATTAGCTCCAGTTGGGATTGAACGGTTGTCAGGGGACACCGGGGTCATTCGGTTTACTGTACCTTACATGGTTATGTCGAACGCCGTTGGTTTCAACCGCACAGAAATAACCAAGGAGGTTATTACAAAGTTTACACAACAGAGAGAGGAGGAATAGGAAGAAGGAAGAAAACATGGCTGGAAAGATGGTAGATGGGATCCACGCCATCTTAGTAGCAATGCATAGCCATGGCTTCAAGACCAGCAAAAAGAAAATATGTGAAAAGTGCAAGAAAAAGATACATGAACAAAATGGCTGCTGTCAGGATCGACCTGTATGAGACGGAGAAGAAAAATATGTCTGAGGATGTGGACAAACTGCCTCTGATCTCAAGTTAATGTTTACCTGTTGAACATGAAGAGTGCGTACCATTTGGAGGAACTTTACGGCCTGAAATCTGTGTGTAAACGGATTCGTAAGGGACGTCCGAACTCTTCGTGTAAATAAAAAGGTTCTGGTGACTGGCAGGGTAAGCACATGTAGTAACACACGCATGTCCACTTTAGCTAGCCATAAAAGCTGCAATAGCTGAGCTAATTTGGCTAGTTCTGCAGTAAATACTACAGCAAATATCAGTGATATTTATCTTAATATTACACAGAGCTGGTTAATCAAAGTTGTAATGACGTAATAGCTGTAATGTACTTATACTGTTCATAAATAAGATAGGAATGAGGCAAGAGCTAGTCCCAAACTTGTGGCTTGTTTACTGTTGTCATGGCAACTGTCATGACATTTAGCTATGGATGCCTACCAAGATGGCTGTCAGATACAAAGTTCCTGGAAGAACTGTGCATTACTAACTCATATTTGGATGCTGTGCAGCTGGAAGTATTTTTGCTTTAGGTTTTAATGCTTTCAGAAAGTTGTTATGATGCGTAACCATAGTAACAATTTTTATTTTATAACGGGGACCAGGTGATCAGCATCTCTAAAGCTTAAATAATTCATAAACTACAATCCCAAACCTCAGAAGAGTTTGATGAGGCTTCATGAATGAGAAAAAACAGGAAGTCTGAATCATCTCTTCCACAGGAAAGCATCATATCCCCTACTCTATCATCTCTCTGCCTGGTCAACATACTGGACTCAACAACTATCAGATCCCTGCAGAAATAAGCAACTTAGCATTTGACTCAGGTCTGTTGAACCAAATTGTACGTTTAAAGGTTTCAGGACAGGACTGATTAGTGTTGGAGGCTCTAAAATGCATATTATAATTCAGATAGAAGCATATTCATGTGCTAGGACGGCCCAGTCAAAGATCTGACCTAAATCCAATTGTGGAAAGAGACTCTACATTTGATCTGATTGATCTTGAGGTGTTTTGCTGAGCAGAATGGGCAAAAACTGGTAGAGACTTACCCCAAGACACTTGCAGCCCTCCAATTATTAAAAGAAAAACTTCAGAAAAAAATAAAAACAAATGTAATTTCATATTAATGACAATAAGTTTTTAATTTGCTCCAGTGGGGTTTGAACAGTTGACACCAAGGTCAGCCAGCTCACTATCCCTAAAGGCCCATGTCAAACATCATTGGTTATAAAAACATGAAAATCCCTGCGGTTGTAATTACAGCGTTTACACAACAGGGGAAGAAGGGATGAGAAGAAAATGGAGAAGAAAGGCTGGTTGGATGGTGGTGTGGAGAAAAGCAGGGAGGGTTTGTGTCTTTCGTCTGGATGGAAGCCAAAGGAAGGCTTGGCAAACCTAGCAGGATTTCTGCGGGTAGATGTCTTTTCAAACGGAGACACTGAGAGATGAGATGTGCTGACCTATATTCACATCTTTACACTTCGGGCTGCGGTTGGAAACCTAAAGCAGAGTTTGGTTTGCAACATCCAAGTTAGTCCTGCATGTCCGCGATGTTGGTGTTTTATGCAGCTGACAGTAATCCGTGTCTCGTCTTGCTTGCATTAAGCAAATCCTGCAGTTGCTTTGGTTCCCAGGCTGAGTTTGACTTGTCACTCCAGCAGAGATTTCTTACCCTCTCCTCTGTGGCGGCTTTGATAATGTTTGAAAAGAGAGACATGTTTCATTTGATCATTTCATTAACTGTAATCTGCAACTGCTAGTGGTTGGTATGAGAGACCCTTCAAACATCAACCCACAGAAAAGTACTTCGCCGAATGGGTTTGCATTCTAAACTTACAGTAAAAACTCAAGTCTTTATCAACTAGAAGTGGAACAAATTATCCAACATTTATGATTTGTAAAGCCAAGGCAAAATGTATTGACAATCTGATAATTTAGTGCTTTACAGGAAAATAAAGAAAGGTAAGGAAAATTTTAAGTAAGACTGGAGGACCCATAACCTATCCACTTATAGTTATATATATATATATAAGATGATGTAATACCTTATATTACTGTGTAATATACCATAGTCTGAGCCAGGAGGAGCATATTAGTGATGAAAGAAGCTAGTTAGCATCTGTTCTAGCTAGCTTCTGCTCTATCTATCCATCCATCCATCCATCAAGCAATTTGTCAAGTTATTTATCAGGCTAGCTAGCTGTTGATCACGTTATTTGTCTGTCTAGCTAGTTATTGATCATGTTATTTGTCTGTGTAGCTAGCTGTTGATCATGTTATTTGTCTGTCTAGCTAGCTGTTGATCACGTTATTTGTCTGTGTAGCTAGCTATTGATCATGTTATTTGTCTGTGTAGCTAGCTATTGATCATGTTATTTGTCTGTCTAGCTAGTTATTGATCATGTTATTTGTCTGTGTAGCTAGCTATTGATCATGTTATTTGTCTGTTTAGCTAGCTGTTGATCACGTTATTTGTCTGTGTAGCTAGCTGTTGATCATGTTATTTGTCTGTCTAGCTAGCTGTTGATCACGTTATTTGTCTGTGTAGCTAGCTATTGATCATGTTATTTGTCTGTGTAGCTAGCTGTTAATCACGTTATTTGTCTGTGTAGCTAGCTATTGATCACACAATTTAGCTAGTTATTTCTCTATCTTGCTGTTCATATAATTAGCTATCTCTCTATCTCATTACCTATCCAGCTATTTATCTAATAAGCTAGCTGTTTTTTCAGCTATTTATCAAAGTGTTTCTCTAGCTAGCTATCATATTTTTAGTTTATTATGTTTTACTTAAGTTACATCATGAAAAATTGTTTTTTGTCCGCTGAGTGGGTGTAAGTTTGGTTGTTTGTGGCTGCAAATTGAAGGCGTATGTTGCTGTGGGCTCAACTCATGCAGAGACCGCCAATCTGCTTGAGTGTTAAATTGTACAAATACAAAAACAGCAAATTATCTTTTTGAGCATTTACTCAAAATGAGTTGCCCCAACAATCTTTTTCTGCTGCATATATTATGCAACTCTTTAAATTGTATTTGTGTGGATGTTGGGTGGGCACAGTCCAAATTGTTGTCAGAAAGGTGACAAGAGTTGTCAGTGATCTTAGGTGTTATTCACTGTACAAGAAAAAGAGTCTAAGTCTCATATGGACACGGTCTTTGACAGTGAGCCCAGTCCACCCCCACTCCTTGTCCTTTGTCCACAGACGTCTCCTCTGTGAAACCTGACCGCGAGGACAATCATCATTCCTCAGCTATTAGAACCAAATCTTTGAATGTGAGGAGATGTGTTGTCAGCTGATTGGCTCTGGTTTCTGCACAGATGAGTGGAGTGAGGGGTCACTGGCGCTTTTCGGCGACCCCTGACGGCCTCTGGTTTCCTGTCCAGGGACCACTCAATGGCCCCTATTACGTGTCATTGAAGAAACCAAAAAGTGGTCTCTGCTCTCGGTATTCACCACAAGGATCTTTATCATGCAAGCTGCTCAGATGAAACTCAAGAGTTTCCATAATGAATGTGCTTTCATAGCAAACCATGAGCAGTTGAAGATATAGCTAAGATATGCATGAGCAGATATAGGTGAATTACTCTGAAAGGAAATAAGGTTCTTTCTCTGTCCAATTTTAGAGATCGCTTATCTTTTCAAAGGTCTGTTTTTCTCTGAGCAGATGATTTGGATAGAGCGTTGTAACTAGAGGAAGGATTTGAACTTTTTGTAAAGAGATCTTTTTGAAGGAATTATTACTCTGGAACAGAAGAAGAAAAACTCATAAAAGTGCAACAATCCAGCTGTCTGAGCAAAACGTATTCTGTGTTTTCCTGCTCAGAGCTGTCAGTGTAAGACCTACTATCAGCTGAGCCAAAGAAAATTCATCCTGCCTGAATGTGGGAGACAAAAGTAACGTCCAATTTAACTAGTCAGTTGAAAGCCTAAAATGTTGAAGTGCACTTAGCAGAATTGAGACTTGGCAGCGCTGATGAACGGGGAAGAAGATCTGCTCCGTGAAGAGCAGAAAATCTTTTAGCCTCTGCTTCTGGACGTCTGTTTTCAACCAGTTCATGTCAAGTCACTGGGTCACTTCTGACCTTTTGGAGTTAATCACTGATATTAACCAGAGCTCAGAGAGAAAACAACAGCTCTGTACTTTTTTTTTTTCTGTTTTCCTGGAGAATTTCATGACTACTCATCACAAGACTGGAACTAAAATCGTCCATTTTCTGAACTCATTGATAACTAAAACCATAAATGCATTAATGTGGATACCAACTAAATAAAACCCTCATTGTCTTTGATCTGGTTCTGCTATAATATGCAAAAGCAGTAACAAAACCTTTAGTCGGGAAATCAGGCAGACCTTTTTCATTTGCTTTTAACTCGTTCAAAACTTCTCGTCTGCCAATTACAGCAATGCACATTGCTGAAGGCTATTGGAGGTAATGACTGCAACTGGCTGACCTTACAAAGAAGGCTAGCTCTGTCATCAGATAAAAACCTTTTTAGTGGTGGAAGTAAAAGAAAAATCTACTTCTGAGTTGTTTTTCGGCAGTAAAACTGTCAACGTCATCATTTCACAAGCCATATGTTTATTTTCTTCTCCAAAGGAAAGGTAGCACCCAGAAGTTATAAGCTTCAGGTTGAAACAGAGTGCTTGCCATATAAATAAAGAAAAATATACATTTTATATTGGCTGTACTTACTAACTAATGTACAAAGCTAATCTAAGCAGCAAACATTACAAATCCCTTCAGAGTTGTGAACATGATCAGCTGAAAGTTTCAGGTAGATCTGCCTCTTTAGGGCTGATGTAAATGCAGCGATTGTTCGAACTCTAATCCGTTCATTTGTGAAGATGAAAACCATTTCAAACTCTGGTCCTCGTACAAACCGATGTCTCGGTTTGGTTGAAATGAAATCTGGTGCGGTTCGAATGCATATGTGAACGCCAAGCGGACCAAAAGCCAGTCCAGGAAGTGGACTATGATGCAGGGTATTCTGGGTAAATACAACCAAAACAAATGCTAGATTTTAATGCCAGCAGAAAAAACTGTCTGTGGTCTTTTACCAAAGACAAAAGAGAAATCCTACAACCGCTAAAATTTGACGCCACTGCATTTTTGTTTCCATGTCATGAAGAAGAAAGGTTCAGTGTCTTCTTCAGAGGTTTTTGTGTTGTTTCCCTCAGAGGTTCTTGGCGTAGTTTCTCCACAGGTCAGGAGGTGAACAGGTTTTTAATTAGTTTGGTTTCAGCAGCTGAAAATGCAACAAATGTTGCAATTTTAGTCCCCATTTCAACTGAGTCTATTGGACTATCAGGTGTGAAAACACCCAAAGATTGTCCAAAGTCTTCCTCAAATCCCTGTCAACACTAATGCATGTCTGCAAAGAAGATAAAAATATTCACCCACCACAATATTGACCCACTATGATCACATTGCAATAAAACAAAATCTTCCCAAGTATTTTTGGTCCTCTTTCTTAGTACGCCTGAAATAAGACAAAACTAACTTGCAAGTAACCTTTCAACAAGGTGTATTAGCTTGTTTTTAGTAAATTCTTAATATTGATATAAAAGGATTTGTTGCATTGGCAGATCATGTTCATTTATAACATGGAAAAACAGTCTTGCTATAAGTGAAATAATCTGCCAGAGGAACAAGTACGTCTTTCCCAATTTTAAGGAATCATTTACTTAAAGTAATCTCCTATACCTTACTGAAAAGTTACATGTAAGTTTAGTCTTATTTTAAGCGTATTACCAAAAATACTTGGGAAGATTTTCTTGTTGTTTTTTTTTTTGCAGTGCACACGACTCAACTGCAGGAACCATTCACATTTTGGCTGAATCTTAATATTCTGGTGTGGTTTTTGTACAGGAGTGGTGCTCAGAAAGATATTTGCAACAAATAAAACCAGTGGAAGAGTTTGCCAGATCGGATCAACACCATGTTTGCCAACCATTTTTCTATTTGTAGACCATCTGGTTGTGGTACTAATATCACATGAACCCAACTAACTGGCGATCTGTCCATTGGAGACAGATCGCCAGCTCCAGTGTGACTCTGAAAGGATAAGCGGCTATAGACGGTGGATGGATGAACCCAACTAAACTCAGAACAGTCCAAAAGTGTAGGACCCCCTGTGAGATTCCATGTACTACTTTTCCTGATGAAAACTGCATAACATCACATGCCGAATAGCACACCGTCTGCCGCTGATAATCCAAGTGTCTGAGACTCGCTTTAAATGCTAAGCAGATTACTGCTTCGCTCTAAGATCAATGGGTCAGGACATGAACAAAAGTGACCCAGTTACACTGAGCAGCATGTACAGAACTGAATATGCATCCTCTCTTCTGAATAGCGTTACATGGAGAAATGGGCTCAAGTGGTGACAGATAGTCAAACATGGCCACACATTCGTATCTCTATCCACTTATCTGTCTGCACCCCCAGCCCTCGAGACCCAAACAGTTGGAGTGAAACTGGAAATGAAACCACATCCCGTCTGATTGAATCTGAGGACCTGCTGAGGCTCTGAGTGGTTGTGCAAACAAGCAGAGTTGAATCATGAGACACCGGCTCCTAAACACACCTCAAGCTGAGGTAAAGAGGGATCAAATACAACATCTTTATCTCGAATCCTTATCTGTTCCTGGAGCCGATCAGCTACACACACAGTTTTACAGTGTTTGTTTTCTTGTACGTATTTGCTGAAGGTGAAACAGAACAGTAGGGCAATGTGTTTCTTGGCAAATGATCAACTCTGTGTCGATGCCAGAAGGTTGAGCAAAAGTATTTGTTATTCCAGTGGTATGTGTCAGAACCTGCATTATAAGGAAATTAAAAAGATCACAGCAGCTGCTTTTTGTTCCCTGATGAACTTCCCTTGATCTGTACTTATTGTGTGTTACTCCTCTTATTGTCTTACTGGTAGCTCTGCTTTTAAATTACTACATGTTTGATTCTCAGCGTATTTTCACATTTGACAGTCAGGAACTTTTGGTTCAATTGGGGACACAAATTGCAACATTTGTTACATTTTCAGTTGGTGCAGTTCACTTTCACACTTCACTGTGCCAAACGAACCAAATCTTTTAAAAACACTTCACCTCTGAAGAAGACGCTGAGCGCAACTTCCTTCTTCACAAAATGTATACAAAAATGGATTTCAGTGGTTGTAGGATTTCTCTTTTGTTTTTGGGAAAAGATAACAAACCATTTATCCAGATAGCGCTAGATTTGTTTTGGTTGTCGTTACCCATAGTGCCCTGCGCTTTAGGTCGCAGTTTGGTTTGACCTTTGATCTATCTGAGCGTTCACATATGTGGACCAAGACCTAGGCTTTAGTCAGACTAGAGTTCAGTTTTTGGTCCACACCAGAGTTCGATTATGTATTCATGTCTCACCAAACGAGTCAGACTTTCTAATCAAACTAACCAGAGTTAGTCAAACTCAAGACCTCAACAAAACCTCAGACCTCAACATGTGACATCCTGAAGAGTAGTTTCCTTTTCTGGTCTATTGCTGCAATAAAACCCAACAATACCTTAATTTTAAGACACCTTTGTAGAGACAGATTAACCATGACATTTCATTTGTAAAGCAGTCCTAACAGCGAACTTAAACGACTTTGTGCACAGGTTCTCCTTCCTGTTAGTTACAGAAACAGAGGAAAGGTGTCAACCTCATCATGTATGATTGTAGAAAAGACTGACATGATCCACTACCAGATGGAAGAGTCTGTGTTATGCAGATTGAACTCTGGTTCTGTTTATTTTTAGTCATAAATAGTTAGAAATTGGAGGAAAATCAAAAAACTTTGTTTCCACAGATGAAATATTATCAAATACTATCAGATATTTCAAAAAGGATCTCTTTCTCTTGCTGGATCGGAGAAAATAAACAAATAAATCCAAAGTTTTGGACTAATTTCTTGTTTTCTCTTATCATCAGTCATATCCTGTTTTCTTCTCAGAAAAAGAGTTTCTCCAATAAAACATTAAAGACCCAAATTAGGAAGATATCTACAACCACAAAGATCTAAACGTCTGACTGCAACTCTATCTCTGCTTTGGCAGGAACGGCTCCAAACACTCACCATGAAATAAAAATAACTAGTACACAATGTGGGTTAAATCTTTCCAGATGCTTCAGGCTCTGATGCCCAAAGTATTTGTGAGTGAAGTCTAAAATGCTGTCGTTTAAAAAGAAGAGATATAATTACAACTGCTTTTACTTTGTTTGAGTCTGAATCAACCAATGCTGGTTTTATGCTGACAAGAGCTATTATGATTCTGAAATTCACAATAACCATCAAGTGACAGTGGCTTGGCTTCAGATGTAGAAAATTGATAGGAAGTGCAGTGAGCTCGGAAAAGGCACCATTCAGAAAAATGTAGGCTGCATTCATCCATGTTGTCTTCTAGTCTCAAACACAAACACAATTATTAACATTTGTCCATAACGTTGGTATGCAGTGTCTTTCGATTCGCCATTCAATCTAAAAGTGTTTCTGCATTTTTTAGTTGGTGCTGACACACGAAACCCAGCAGATTAAACAGGCTTTGTTGCTTTAGATACATCTGGAATACGGAAGACCAAAACTGACATAACTAAAAATGAAAGTAGAAATGTTTTTTGTTTTTGTTTGTTTGTTTTTTTGTGTTTCTTATATATGCGTTTTGGTCTAAAAAAAAATATTTTTTTTTTGTTTTTCCTTTTTCTTATTGATGGATTTTTGTCAAAATTTATATATTTTTAGCTATTTTTTAGGAAAGGTATATATATTTAGACATTTTGTCTAAAAATCTGCATTTTTGGACAATATAAAAACATATTTATATATCCCGTCAAATTTAGACAAAAATAAAAAAATATAGATTTGTAGGCATTTTTTGTTATTTTAGGTAAAAATACTTTTTGTTTGAAATATATATTTTTAGATACTTTTATAAAGTATATATTTAGATATATGCATTTTTGTCTAAATATATACATGTTTTGGCAAAATATGCATATTTATTTTTTGGACATTTTTGGTCAGTTTAGATGAAAATTCATCTTTAGAGAAAAGAAAAAACAAAAATTATATATTTTTGACAAAAATGCATCTCTAAAGAAAAGGAAAAACAAACATATACATATTTCTGTTATTTTTAATTATGTCAGGTTTGGTCTTCCATACTGAACCCAGACTTTCTTCCATTGAGAAAGTCTGGGTTTCTCAATGGAAACAGACTTTTCCAAAATTGTAGTCAGTTTAAAAAATGTTGCTTCATTGATATTTTTCCCATGTGAAGGCATGTCAGAACAGAGCTAATCAAAAAGACGTTATTATTATCAAAGTGTATCATTGTGTCAGTGTGATGCCAATGGTTTTTTTCTTTCACAATAAGATAACTCTGCTACAAAACAGAACTGTCAGTGGAACATTAGAACCGTTCTGCAGCCATAATCGGTTAATGTGGCGCTCATAAAGGTGAAGACCTTCCTGAAATTTCATACTCGATTTTCAGAAACCTACATTTCCCAGGTGACTTTTGACCTGGAAGCTGCTCTGCTTTGACTTTGTATTTGTCTGTGGGAAAGTTTTGCTGCTGATAAAAAGCTAGGAAGAAGAGTCAAATGAGCGCAGTGTCTGTGTGTCGGCCTATCTTGTTTGGACAGCAGTTTCCTCGGTTGTAGAGCGAAAGGTGGGCAGGTTAAATGCTGCTGCCCTCATCAGCAGACAAGAGGATGTTTGTCTTTTTCTTCTCTTTAGTGTCTCTCAGTTGAACTATTCTGAGGGATTATTTTCAGTTTAGTGCAGTATGTTTCAGATGGGCTTCCTATGTGTCTGAAGTAGGCAAGAGGAAAACAGATAAGCTTTCACACATCATCTGATGATCACAAAATATGCAAAGCAAGTCAAAATCAGCGAATGGTGAGTTATTTTTTAGGTACAGCGCAGCTTCAGGTCACATTTCAGCTGATTTTACTCCAGATATTTCAGATGATTGCCAAAAGTGGTTTGCTACAGAAGCTTGATGCTCAGCATTGCAATGCTTCCATTAAGAAGTCTATTGGTTACTTTTCTTTTTTCTTTTTCTTTTTTTTACACAAAATCGTTTCTCAATAAGTTTTTAGGCTGTTCAGTTCTATCTATTTTGATCTACTTTCAGAATAAACTGTTTTAAATGTCACTTTAAATCTAAATAAGTTGCTGCTGACCACGCGCCCAAACTCAACATTTACATTTGCACATGAAAATGGCTAAAAACAGATGCTCAATTATACAACCTCACATCTTGGAAAAACATTAGTAGAGCCTCCTGCATAACCAACAAGAATGCAACAAGTGGTTTCTGGATGTGACGTCAACAACAAATCATTTGTCTTTTCCAGCAGCCACTGTACAGTGCATACAGTAGTAAAACCAGCTGACCAAACCTGGAACTCTGCTTGTGTTGCTAGATGACAGATAGAACTCTGTTTGGGGCGCTAGGTGACAGATAGAACTCTGTTTGGGTTGCTAGGTGATGGGTGGAACTCTGTTTGGGTTGCTAGGTGACGGCATATTATGACTTAAGAATAAAACAGTTCATTTTCCAGACAACAAAAAACAATAACATTTTGCCACAAAACAAAAAGCTAGGTGATTTTTTTTAAGCAGCTGAGACCCAAAAGGAATTCTCTATAAAAATTTGCAAAATGTGAATTTTGTATAAAAGGCCCCCTTTAAGGGAGAAAATACAAGAAAACTTTTTGTTCTGTGTTTAGTGAAAATATTTCAATTTAAAAGTTGTCTTGGCTTGTTGCAGGAATTATAATCGTGAAGAGAATCTGCATTCAGATGCTTCAGCAGAAAACAGGAATCCGTTCATCTGTCTGCTGATCTGAGATCAGGTCACCGTGGTTACAGCAGGAAAACCAAAACAACCAAAACCTCACACCCACAGCAATCTTCAGCTGCTTCTAGTGGAGAAATCGGCCCTCTTCTGTACGCTGAGTATCCGATGACGAGAAGGAATATTTAAAGCCAATAACTATGTAGAGAGACTGTTTTTATATTTGTTTATGCTAACTGTAGCTGCTAACTATGCTAACACTGCTAATCTACTGTGAAAGGATAACAGTGCACAATTTTTGTACTTATTCTCGCCACCTCAAGTAAAAAAAAAAAAGATAATTTCAGTTCTTGCAGGATATGTACAATCCTTTAACAGCTGTAATTGTCGATAAAAGCTGTTAAAACTGTTTGGAAAGTGCCAGCACCCATCAACCCTAATGCACTGAACGTCTTTGTTTTTAAGCTGCTCGGTGTTCTCTCTCTTAATTAAGGCCACACACAGCGCTCCAGTGTCTCATCATGACTAAAAAATACCCGTTTATCTTCTCTGGTAATATTATCACGCTAACTATACCAGCTAAGTGGCTAATTGCTGATGAACGTCTTTAAAAAGGTTTAAATGTTTTATATTTACTTAACTTTTTCACAAAAATATCTGGGCGTTCTCATTCGTACCTTTCTTAAATTTTGCTTTATTTGTTGTTTCATCTTTTAGCTTTCTGTTCTGTATCTGTTCTGTTTTTATAAACATCCAGTCGTACTGAGTCAGGCTTCTTCATGTTAAAGGGAAGTTTACTTTTCTAAAGTCAACGACAAAATGCTAGAGACATGCTATAAGCTCAACCAGAAAGAGTGAATGCTCCAGTCTCAATGCCATCAACTGGGATTTTTTATATCAGTCTTTCTCAAACTGCAGTCCTCAGGCGCCGCCTAGTGGTCTACAAGGTACTGCATGTAAACAACCACTAAGATGCTACAGCACATATGTCAAAGTCAAGGCATAACATACGGAATGGTGCAAGTCCATCTTAGTCAAGATGCTTGTGACTCTCCACAGGCTACTGACTACCATTTAGCTAAACTTAGCATTGATGCTAATTATTAGCATCAGAACGCTGGGTCCAAACCCAAAGGAATTGTCTAGTGTTAAATATTATCATTTCCTATCACAGTTTTTTATGTGACGAGACTGAAGTGGAAGCTTAGAAGTTTTCTTAGCATAGCATTAGCACAGTTTACGTGACAAAAACACAAAAATATCACTTCCTTCAGCAGAATATCCTATCCGTTTAAAATGAAAGGCTAACGCAGATGTTTGCACTAATCCTTTTATGAGAATATCCTAACTTTTTAAAAATATTTAGTGTAGGAGCCAATTATCTTTTCCTGCTTATCGCCACCTGGGGGCGTATTTCAGTTTGAGTCAGTCTGAAAGGGGGTTGGGTTATTTAATAAAAGTGTTATTAAACTAAAATATTTGAAAATATAGGTACAAGGTCATAAAGCCAGGTATAAATAAAAATAAATTAAATAATGCTTACCTTAATCTTCGATGAAATAAAAAAGACGAAGCGAAACTTCCACAGGTAGGATGTATTGATAAGAAATCTGCTGAGTCAGCAGTATGTGACGTAGCATCGATGTGCGCATTACCACAAGGTAGGACGGATTCATGGGTAGCACAGAAAGTTAGAACACCTGTGGAAACGGGGTTCAGTGATGCAGGAAGATTAAAGAAGTCTCAAATAAAATATTGAATAAAATCAATCCTACTAAGGTGTATATTAATTCTGTATTCAAGAAAGAATTTGATGTAAATTGTACATTTTGTGATTCGTATCCTTAAACTGTTGTCCACTTGTTTTGGTTGATGCTTTTTGGAAGAATCTGTTTATTCCCATAGAAGCCCAATTTATGCTGTTGTCTTACTTGGCCTCACCAAAAGCATGCTGAACAATTCTGAGTTTCTCATAAATCCTTTATTGTTATTAGCTAAATATCATATTCATAGTTCCAGGTCGGGAAAGCCATGCCTTGCTGCATTTTACAATGAAGTTAAGTTTTATATCCAGAATATCAAAGACTCTGACAAAAAAAAATAGCTATTAAAACAATTGAAATCTTTACTGCTTTGAATGTACTGTTGGGACCTGAAGCCCCTTAGCTTTTTCTTTTTCTTGAATACTGTTGATCTGTATTTATCTATATTGGTTTTTCTTGAGGCATAATAAATATTTCACTCTGTAGTTTTACAGTGTGTCTGCTAATAAAGCTTAGCCCCGCCC